>CAUYQG010233846.1:0-10305 GCA_963574415.1 Tarsius wallacei | reverse complement strand
GCTACCTCAGAACTTTTCAGTAACTTCCTATAACTCCCCAACCAGCTACACTTTTTCTTACCTTCGCTCTCTGCATGTAGGGCTTCCTCTAAAATGCCTTTATTTCCTCACCCCTCCCCCTGGCAGGTGCACACATGCCCTTGAAACTTCCTGCTGAGCCAGGCAGCACCCCATGTTACCCTGCATTGTAGCATCCACATACTACTGTCATGTAGGTTATACTTGTCTTCAGGACAAGACTGTGAACTCCCCAAGGACACATGTCACTGCATTACATCTACCTAGCAAAGGTCTCCCTAAGAGGTACCAAGAGCCGGGCCCGGTGGCTCAGCCTGTAATCCCGTGCCTTGGGAGGCTGAGGTGAGTGGATTGCCTGAGCCCGCGGGTTCGAGACCCACCTGGGCAACTTGGCAAGACCTCATCTCTACAATAAATCAAAAAATTAGCCAGGCATGGTAACGCGCGCCTGTAGTTCCAGCTACTTGGAAGGCTGAGGCGGAAGGATCGCCGGAGCCCAGCAGGTCGAAGCTGGAGTCCAGTAGGTCGAGGCTGTGGTGGCCGGGAGCGGCCACTGCACTCCAGTCTGGGCGACAGAGTGAGACTCCAACTCAAAAAAAAAAGAGGTACCAAGGTAAGACGACCAAAGTTAGGGGTGGAAGAGGCTGCAGAAAGGGACAGGTTAGAAGTGCTCAAGCCATCTGAAGTTCACAATTATGTGTAGGTTCCCTGGAATATAGTCTGGAATAACATTATTGAGGAGAGTGGGGTGGGCAGGCCCAGATGGAAGCAGGACAGAAATAGGCATGGTCCCCTTTCCTGGCAGCATCCTGGCTGCTCCCTTCATTGAAGGGGGTGGGTCACTCAGATACTCACTGGCCTCATGGCAAGCCATAGAGTCAGGATGTTTATTCCTTTCTGCTACAAACCTCCCTGGGTAGTGATTTGACCACCCTAGGTGATACTGTCCACTGGTGCCATGCTAGTCTTGCCCATAGGGATGAGTAAGACGACGTGAGTTGGAGTCTCACTCTGTTGCCCAGACTGGAGTGCAGTGGCATGCTCACGGCCACCCCAGCGTTGACCTGCTGGGCTCTGGCGATCTGTTGGCCTCAGCCTTCCAAGCAGCCAGAACTACAGGCGCGCACTACCACGCCCGGCTAATTTTTTGATTTATTGTAGAGATGACATAGTGAACCCATGGGCTCAGGCAATCCACTCACCTTGGCCTCCCAAAGTGCTGGGATTACAGGCTTAGCCACCAAGCCCGGTCGAGCACAGATTCTTTAGGATTTTTCAGAGGTCGGGGCCTTTCAAGATAACTGAGCATTACCTCACTTTATGGAAGAGAAAGCAGAGCTCTGAAGAGAAGTGGCCTTGTGTGAGACCACACCCTGGGACCTGGGATGCCCCGTCCTCTCCTGAGTTCTGCAGAATCTGTGGACCTGAAGGCTCTCTGGCTAAGACCTGACCCAAGAAGGCCAAGCATCTGCTTTCTCTGCATGGTCTCCAGGGCTGAAGGTGTAAGCAAGGCCAGTGCTGATAAGCAGGCTCTGGTCCTGTCTTCCCACAGGTGGAGTAGGAAATAGTAATCATGGAAGAGAGGACTGGTCTACAATTCCGAGGTCTCTTACCCAGTGGGCTTGGCTAAGCAGGGTGGGTGATAGGAGCCACAGAAAGGAACAGGCCATTACTCCTTCCAGAAGCTCACTTGAAGGGGGTAATGCTGCATGATTCACGGAGGCCTGTGACCAAGGACCAAGACCTTGGGAGCACAGGTGGTGGAAGTGGTGGCCAGGAAGTCCTCCAGCTGACACCCGAAGGAGTGAAACTGGTGGCTTTCAGGCAGTGGATATGCCAGGGACAGAGCCCTGCTAGAGTGGAAGATGCTAGCCCCATACAGGAGGGCATGGCCAACAAGAGACCAAGTTGAACAAGTCTGGGAGTGACGAGGAGAAGGGGTGTGGACAAGGAGGGATCTTGGCCTGATATTCTGGAGAGGTTGCTTGGGCAGCAGTGTGAAGGGCAGAATGAGGAAAGGAGATTGGGGACGGGGAGGTGAGGAAGTGGCTGCAATGTCCGGGTGAGAACAGGCCTCGATTTGGCTGAAGGATAGTTGAACAACAGGTATTTTGGAAGCTCCCTTTTGGGAAAAGCTAACTGCATTTTCACCGGTCTAGAAAAACTTTGACCAGAGGAAGAGTTGGTAGCTTCCTGGATTTGGGAAACAGGTCCTGAAAAATGCTACTGCCTTCTCCCAGGAGGGGGCGCTGCAAGACAAGCCTGGAACAAGTGTTGGTTCAGTCACCCATGGGGACCTGAACCCTGCTGGCTCCCTTGGCCACAGGCAGATATCTGGGCACATCTTCCCTTCCCAATGTAGGACCAAGTGGCTCTGATGCCCAAGAGATATAGGGTGGTAAAGATGCCCGAGGGAGGTGGGGGTGATGTACTCCTCTGGCCATGGATCTATGCACTGGGGATGCCCTCAGAGCAACCAGGGTTCTCAATAAAGTAGCTCTGCACTAGGCCCACTGCAGTTTGCCCCATCACTTCTGGGAATCTGTCTTTATAAACAGCAGAGTCCTCTAAAACCTAAGTGCCACTTACTCTGGGTCACTAACATGGCCCTTTCTATGTAGATGCAACTAACTCAAACTTGTGCTTTCTTGGTCAATTCCCAAATTCAGGAGGGACCTCAACATCCTAGTAATACACAAGACTGCCTTGGAGCTGAGTTGAGCTGTCCCAGAAACATGGGGGCAGCTTCTTTAACTCCTGTCTGGTGGTAGGTGGTTGCTGTAGCTCACCTAGTTCAAACCAGGCTGAGGTTCCTGCTTCAGGAAGAGGCAAGAATCTGGAGATTCACAAGTCCTGGGACAAAGTGCAATTCAGGGCCAGGATCTGCAGTCAGATGGTTCTCACCAGGCTTCCAGCTCCATCACTTACAATAGGAGGCAAGTAACTTGGCTCCTCTGTGTCTCAGTTTTCTGATCTGAATAATGGGAATATTAACAGTAGTACCTTCATAGAGTGGTTTGGAGACTAAATGAAATAATATACATGCAGTGTTTACCCTGGGAGGGCCAGCATGCAATAAACACACTCCAACACTAACCCTTATTATTTTATTTCACAAAGATGATGTTTGAAGCCAGGACACAACAGGAAAACAGGCCTGGTGACTTCTGTAAGGGGTGCCAAGAGGAGGAGGAAGCCTTCCCTGGGCCTTCCTGGCAAGGAGCTCTGGGCAGGGATGAGAGAGGAAGGTTAGAGAAGGGAACAGAGTTTAGTCCAGACTTAATGATCCTGGTAGGCTGGTAAAAGAAACAAAGAGGAGGATATGTCTTTTCTTAACACCCCTCTCCCTCACCTCTGACTGACATGGTTAAGAGGCTGTCTCTGTGTAGAAAAGTCAATAGAAAGCATGGTTGGTGAATGGCTGGCTGGGTCAGGCAGTGTTCAGCCAAACCTGCTCCCAAGGGCAGCACGTGGAGCCGTTTTTCCTCATGTGCACCCTGTCCTACCCTCCCGGGAACCACTCCTCACTCTCCTCCCTCTCTGAGGGCTCTCTGAGAGCTAACACCATGGCTTCAAGAACAGAATCTCCTGACCTCCAGCCCAGAGAGGCCTGCAATTCTCGAGTGCTGTGTTCTGAGTTGAGCTTTTCTTTGGAGAGCTCCTGGGACTCTGCCATGAGGGCATAGACTGGGATTAGGGCAGACAGTGGCAGGAAACTGTGTGGCCCAGTAGATTGACCCATGTGATGGACCCATGGCTGGCTCTGATCTGCTTTGGAGCCATGAGGAAAGAACAATCTACAGCAATGAACAAGTCGTTTGTTAAGAAACCCAACCCACCAAACAGAAACCACATGCCGTGATGTCATATTTTCTAATTTATTAACATTTGTCAGATGTTCTAAAGCTCTCCCTTGCCTCCTCTCTGCCAAATCAGGGGCCTTCTTCCTTAGGTCAAAAGTCCCTGAGAGCTCACCTAATAAACCCCCCTCCTCCCCACCAGGGAAGAGTCAGCCTGGAGGCTGGCAAAACTTGGTCATATGGAAGGGCAGGTGAGGATCCCTGAGGGATGACTTGTTGCCTTCACCATTCATGAAATGCCCAGTGCAAGGAAGGCATGGAAACAAGGCTTCTTGTTACTTCTGTCCAGGCCTCCAGAATCAGCTAAGCTGGCTCCTGCTGTGCTTTCTCATCCTGTTAGGACCACAAGTCAAGCTTTTGCTGGCCCTGCTCCACTAGTACAACCATGAAGAGGCCTGGTGGCAGCCTCTGTCCTGTGCATACTGCACTAGCCCTCTAAGCCATAGTGACAGGAACACTCACCACCCTGCAAGTCTGAATAAATGAGTCGCTGGGGGGAGGGCATATCCCAGGGCCACCTTTGGCTTCATCCAGCCCCAACCCGTTATTGAATGAAAGACATTGCCTCTGCTAAGGCCAAGCCCCTGTTACATTCTAGTTCCTAGTCTCCTCTCTGGTCCCTTTGCCCTATGGCTGGGAGCCCAGGTGCAGACTCATAGGTTATTCCGCTGAAGCGCCTCGCACAGGTTCTGGTTGGCATCAGGTTCCTCCGTCAGCACCTCCACAGTCTCCCACTCTCCGGATCGGCTTGACTTCTTGATGGCATCTACCACGCTCTGCATGTACAGCCCATCCTCGAATGAGGCGGCCATGGAGACAGGTGTGTGGTCCCAGGTACGGCGGTCCCCCTGCTCCTGGAACGACTGGCGCAAGGCCTGCACCATGTAGACCATGCCCTTCAGGTAGAGCAGCGGAACGTCCTGGGGCCCCTGCTCGGGCAGCCCTGTGCCCACATTCAGCGAGTCCCTCAGCAGTAGCTCCTCCTGTGTGGCAGAGTTCTTCTGCCCATAGAGGTCAGCTCCCCGGGCAACAAGGCGCCCTGCAGAGCCAACTACCATGACCTCATGCACAAAGGCACCTGGCATGTTGAAGTTGAGTGTCACTGTGCTACACACACCCCCATCCATAAGCATCTGGAAGAAACAGAAGTCATCGCTGGTGACATGCCGGATGCCACGGATGGCGGCATTCTGCCTCACGAAGGTCTTGAGCAGCCCGTGCACCTTCTCAGCTCTCCGGCCAGTCAGATGGGTCAGCAGGTCCACGATGTAGGTGCCCATGGTGTGCAGGCCCCCGCCACCCATGAGCTCGTCACAGATCCAGCCATAACTGGGGCTCAGCAGGCTGCCTGAGTAGATGCGGGCGTCACATATCATCACTGCTCCCACATAGTGCTCTGAGATAAGCTGCTTCATGCGCACGAAGGCAGGCAGGAAGCGCAGCACATTACCCACCAGGCTCATCAGCTGTGGGTAGTAGCGCGAGGCTGTCACCATCCGGAAAGCATCCACTGATGTTGCTGCCTTCTCACAAACCACATTCTTTCCAATCCCTAAGAATAAGGCACAACAGGAAATCTCAAAGTTTCAAGGGGGAGTTTCCAGCATGTCAGCTTGCTCTTAGGATTTAGGTCTTTTCTGCCCCAATAGTGCATGAGCCAATTTCTTAAATCTCTCTCTCTCTAAATATCCTATTGGATTATTTTCTCTGCAGAACCCTAATACAGGTGGACTAGAGAGGTGGATATGCTTTGTGGGCATGCCGGTACCGTCACGCATTTATTAGGTCAACAGTTTGGGGCAAGAGAATCTAATCAATATTCTAAGGGGTATGAACTTTGCATTCTTTTTTTTTTTTCCAAGTTGGAGTCTCACTCTGTTGCCCAGGCTGGAGTGCAGTAGCACACTCATGGCCACTGCAGCCTTGACCTGCTAGGCTCAAGTGATCCTTCTGCCTCAGCCTTTCAAGTAGCTGGAACCACAAGTGTGTGTAGAGATGAGGTCTCGCCAGCCCAAGCTGGTCTCGAACCCGTGGGGCTCAGGCAACCCTCTCACCTCGGCCCCCCAAAGTGCTATGATTATAGGCATGAGCCACCGTGCCAGGCCAGGCTTCACACTCTTAATCATAACTTCAGAGAGGGCTTTGAGATTTCCTGCTAGCTGCGCATGGTGACTCACACCTGTAACCCTAGCACTTTGGGAGGCAGAGGTAAGAGGATTCCTGAGCCCAGAGGTTCAAGACCAGTCTGGGCAACTTGGTAAGACTTCATCTCTACAATAAATCAAAAAATTAGCTGGGCATGGGGGTGCATGTCTGTAGTTCCAGCCACTTGGAAGGCTGAGGCGGAAGGATCGCCTGAGCCCAGCAGGTTGAGGCTGTGGTGGACGTGAGTGTGCCACTGCACTCCAGCCTGGGTGACAGAGTGAGACTCCAACACAAAAATACTAATAATTCCTGCAGGTGTCCTTTGAAAACACTGGTCCAACAGGTTAGAGTGGTCAAAGGTCAGAAAATACTTGGGTCCAGTAGGAGGGGGAAGGAAGTGAAAATATCCTTTCTGCCCTCACACCTATTCTGGGTGCAGTGCAGCTGGCATGCACTCAAAGTGAACAAATCAAAGCTGGACAAAGCCTGAAGAGAGCTCCAAGACTGAGTAGCTTCCATATGAGAAAACTGAAGGGACTGACATTGCTCCATGTTTTTTTCTTTCTTTCTTTCTTTCTTTTTTGAGTATGAGACTCACTCTGTCACGCAGGCTGGAGTGCAGTACCATGCTCACGGCCACCGCAGCCTCGACCTGCTGGGCTCAGGAGATCCCTCCACTTCAGCCTTCCAAGTAGCAAGAACTACAGGCATGCGTCACCATGCCCGGCTAATTTTTGGATTTATTGTAGAGATGAGGTCTCACCAAGTTGCCCAGGCTGGTCTCAAACCCCTGGACTCAGGCAATCCTCCTTGCCTCCGCCTCCCAAAGTGCTAGGATTACAGGCATGAGCCACCATGCCCGGCCACTCCATGTTTCAAGATGAAAGTTCATGAAGGTATGAGCAGCCACAAGACACTAAAACCTGTGGTACTCCTGTGAGCTTGAGGTGGTTCAAGTAGAAGGAAATCCTAAGCTAATACCTTCTGTAGTTAGAAAGCCCAAGAAGTGGTATGGCCTAGACACATATAGAAAAGCCATGGGCTTCTTGGGGACATAAGCTCAAGGTTGGATGGGAGCACAAAGTAACTCCTTGTGCGGATGGCAAGACCAGGGAAAGCTTCACAGGGGACTGACAGTGGGAGTGACCTTACAGGGAGCAGATGTTCCAGGGCACGGGGAACGTAAAGGGGAAAAAGCATCCAGAAAGAGGGACCTGCAGGGGTAGAAAATGGTCAAGAATTCAGATTTCTTTTTTTTTTTTTTTGAGTTGAAATCTCACTTCGTCGCCCAGGCTGGAGTGCAGTAGTACGCTCACAGCTACCCCAGTGTCGACCTGCTGGGCTCCAACAATCCTTCCACCTCAGCCTTCCAAGTAGCCAGAACTACAGGAGCACGCTACCACACCCAGCTAACTTTTTATTATAGAGATGAGGTCTCACCAAGTTTCCCAGGCTGGTTTTGAACCCGCGGGCTCAGGCAATCCACATACCTCAGCCTCCCAAGGTGCTGGGATTACAGGCTGAGCCACCAAGCCTGGCCAGAATTTGGATTTTAAGGTATTGGGTGCATGCCAGGAAACAATACTGGAAGGATTACACGGGGCCTATAAATGTGAGAAACTGCATAGATGGTCCGTAGTATCACTCACAAAGACTCTTAAAATGGAGGGAAAGTTTGGGGGTAGAATCCAAAATTGAGCTCTCAATACTCCTTTCCTCAGGTCAGATCCCAGTCGATGGCGACTCCATTCTCTATTTCTCAAGCCAAAATCATTGGAGTCATCTCTCACATCTCACTTTCTTTTTTTTTTTAGATTAGAAAATATAGTTTGTTTATTTATTTATATTTACTTTTAGTTGGAGTCTCACTCTGTCGCCCAGACTGGAGTGCAGTGGCCGCTCCCGGCCACTGCAGCCTCAACCTGCTGGGCTCCAGCGATCCTTCCGCCTCAGCCTTCTGAGTAGCCAGAATTACAGGCACGTGCTACCAAGCCTGGCTGGTTTTTTTTTAAATTTATTGTAGAGATGAGGTCTCGCCAAGTTGCCCAGGCGGGTCTCGAACCCGTGGGCTCAGGCAATCCACTCACCTCAGCCTCCCAAAGTGCGGGATTACAGGCTGAGCCACCGAGCCCGGCTATATAGTTTATTTAAAAAGTAAATTAAAGGCTGGGCTCGGTGGCTCAGCCTGTAATGCCAGCGCTTTGGGAGGCCGAGGTGAGTGGATTGCCTGAGACCGCAGGTTCGAGACCCGCCTGGGCAACTTGGTGAGCCCTCATCTCTACAATAAATCAAAAATTAGCCGGGCGTGGTAGCACACGCCTGTAGTTCCAGCTACTTGGAAGGCTGAGGCGGAAGGATCGCTGGAGTCCAGCAGGTGCACTCCAGTCTGGGTGACAGAGTGAGACTCCAACTCAAAAAAATAAAATAAAATAAAATAAAAAGTAAATTAGAGAAAGAAAGAGGTGACTCACCTCCTCAAAGTAGGGAAGAGGCCCAATGTTTAAGAAAACATGGCCTGGCCATAGCTCAAAGAGCACATGGCCACACCACAGCTTAGCAAGGTACTGGCCACAATGGCCTGGCAAGGGCGGCAATGGTCTGGCAATGGCCACATCCCACTTTCAATCTCAGTAAATCTGTTGGCTTAGCCTTCAAACTATATCCAGAATCTACCCACTTTTCACTACCACTGCCACCTTCCTGTCCAAGTCACCATTGTTTTTTGCCTGGATCATAGGATGGTCACTTGTTTCCTTGCTTCTGCCCTTGCCTCCCTGACTTTTTTTTTTTTGAGTCAGAGTCTCACTCTTTTGCCCAGGCTGGAGTGCAATGGCATGCTCATGTCCACCACAGCCTCGACCTGCTGGGCTCAGGTGATCCTTCCACCTCAGCCTTCCAAGTAGCTGGAACCACAGGCACATACAACCACGCCCAGTTAATTTTTTTTTAATTGTAGAGATGAGGTCTGGTCAAATTGTCCAGGCTGGTCTCAAACCCATGGGCTCAGGCAATCCTCTCACCTCAATCTCCCAAAGTGCTGGGATTATAGGTGTGAGCCATCACGTCTGGCCATCCTCCCTCTTTTCATAACACAGTAGCCAGAGTAACTCTGTTAAAACTTAAGATGGATCAGATCATCTCACTCCTCTGCATAAAACCCTCCAATAAAACTAGTGTGGTGGCTCAAGCCTGTAGTCCCACCTACTTGGGAGGCTGAGGCAGAAGGATCATTTGAGTCCAGGAATTCAAGGCCAACCTGGGCAATATAGTGAAACCATAGCTCTAAAACAAACAGAACAAAATAAATAAACTAAAAAAACTCTCCAATGGCTTCTCATCTCACTCAGAATAAAAGCCAAAGTCCTCAAAGAGGCTCACCCATTAGGCCTTGACACATGACCTGTGCACCCTTCCAACGTTTACTGTTCGATTTCTTTGCCTACTATGATCCCTCCTCTGCTCATTCTGCTCTAGTCACTGAATGCGGGATGGGGGCTGCTGTGCAGGAGTGCCTGGTGGTTGAGGAGCAGCAATGATCACTAAACATCGGAGGACTGAGAAGGCAGGGCTGGACCTCACTGGCGTGGTCAGGACACAGTATCATGGGCTGCACTAACTTGTGTCTTACTCTTCTGGCTGCAGCCCATCTTGGGCAATGTGCACACCCAGGCTTCTCCTCCATGGGTGTCCAAGCTCCACTATGGCTTCTCCACAAGTGCTTCCTGGTGGAAAGGGCAGCCTCCAAGCCTGGATGACCAGGACCGGAGGAAACTAAGTCAAAAGTGTGCCTTCTCTAAGTGCAGGCATTTCTAATAACCCTGGTGCTCCAAACGTTTTTCTGAGTGTTTTCAAATGGGGCGATGGTTGGGACACAGATGATTTCTGATGGCTGACTGCAGGGTGCAGCTTATTCAGATGGACTGAGAAGGATTCTGTTCACACAGGCTCAGGACAGGAACTCATCTGGCCAGCTTGCAGCAGAAACAATGGTAAACACAGACAAACATTGCAACAAAAAAATAAGAAAACTTTTTTTTTGAGTTGGAGTCTCACTGTTGCCCAAGTTGGAGTGCAGTGGCACACTCATGGCCACTGCAGCCTTGACCTGCTGGGCTCAGGTGATCCTTTCACCTCAGCCTTCCGAGTAGCTGGAACTATAGGCATGCAACACCACGCCCGGCTAATTTTTTGCTTTATTGTAGAGAAGAGGTCTCACCAAGTTGCCCAGGCTGGTCTCAAACCCCCGGGCTCAGGCAATCCTTTCACCTTGGCCTTCCAAAGT
>CAUYQG010233841.1:0-21283 GCA_963574415.1 Tarsius wallacei | reverse complement strand
TTTTTGTTTTTTATTTTTATCTTTTTGAGTTGGAGTCTCACTCTGTCGTCCAGACTGGAGTGCAGTGGCACGCTCCCTGCCACCGCAGCCTCGACCTGCTAGGCTCCGGCGATCCTTCCGCCTCAGCCTTCCAAGTAACTGGAACTACAGGTGCGTGCTACCATGCCCAGCTAATTTTTTTGACTTATTGTAGAGATGAGGTCTTGCTAATTTACCCAGGCGGGTCTCGAACCCGTGGGCTCAGGCAATTCACTCACCTTTGCCTCCCAAAGCGCGGGATTACAGGCTGAGCCACCTGGCCTTAGCCTTTTTGAAAGTACTCAAAATACATGGTCCACTTTAGTCTTTCCCAGCACACCTATGTACAGTGCTATAAAACGTGTTGCTATCATTTTCAAATTTAAAGATGAATACAGCGTACATCATTTCAACATGGGAAAACCCAGTATGCTCTCTCCACAGGCGTGAAAGTCAGCAGCCTAGCAGTAGCCTCAGATGACACTTCAGGCAACACAGGCCCCAAAGCAGCTGTCTGCAGTAACTGAGAAGATTCGTGCTGGTATGGGGATGAGGCCAGAAGATGGATTTCCAACTCCTGTTGGAAATCCCCTGCTGGAAGGATATTCCCAGTGTTACAATGCTACTGGATTCCTATTCTGCCCTAAGCCTCTGAATGGAGATACAATTTTAAACAAACAGATGGGAGACAGGATGGAATCTAAAGAATGTCCTTGATTCAAATTATCAACATATATGGAGCAGAGTCAGGAGACATGGGAGGTCTCAAACTTTCCATTTATCGTCTCTTGAGAAAACCATTAAAAAACTGCTTCACACAAAAAAAGGAGTAACCTGAAGAGAGAACAAGGGATCTAATACTGGAGAACAATGGCATGTATGACCAAGTAAAATAAATTCCCAGAATAAATGTGTAGTAAGCTGAGAGAGAAAGCTATCCAACCGGAGAAGACAGGAAGATGTATCCATGGTTAAAAAAAAAAAATCAATGCCTGAGCTCAGCAGGTTGAGGCTGCGGTGGCCGTGAGCGTGCATTACACTCCAGCCTGGGCGATGGAGTGAGACTCCGAACCCCCCCCCCAAAATTCACTATAAACACTCTTTTTCTTCCTGGAATTTGTTCCCCAAATTATGATTTGGGAAACCCTAAGATAATTCTCTCCACCACATGGTGTTGAAGTTGGGGTTCAGGCTACGCGGGGTATAACTTGGGTGAGTGGTGGGGTGGCAGGCACAAGGGGAGGGTTGTGCCTGCTTTCTTTCTCAGATGGGCCCAGTCCCCCACCAGGTGGGCAGGTAACTTCCAGAAACCCAGAGTGTCCCCAGCCTCTAATCAAGGGTCATTCCCTTGTGAAAAGGAGAGTAGAATGAGGGGACTTCCCAGGCCCCTGGTGTGTCACCTGGAGGTCACAGGTGGTGACAGTGGGTGTGTGGACACTTATAGACATCAACCCAGCCTGTCCCTGGTGGCAGGGGGTCAGAAGACTGGTGCCCGAGACTCCCTGATGGGCAGGCCCCTGAGAGTGCCTCTATAGGTCAGGGTGGTATCCTTATATCCTTTCTGGTGGGGAGCTCTGGCTCAACTGGGGAGTGACTGAGTCTCCCATGGCCCCACAGGCCTTCCTCGAGACCACCCAGAGAGTTACCACTCCTTCATGTGGAACAACTTCTTCAAGCACACTGACATCCACCCGGAAAACACCCACATTCTGGATGGGAATGTAGCCGACCTCCAGGCTGAGTGTGACGCCTTCGAAGAGAAGATCAAGGCTGCAGGCGGGATTGAGCTCTTTGTTGGAGGTGAGCTTGACGCTGCAGCATGCATCCAGGGCCAGGCCTGGGGGCTTAGAATGTGTGGGGTGGAGGACAGGATGCCCGCCTGTCTCCACACAGCTTCCTCTGTCTGTGCTGGTTACGGGGGAGGTGCTTATCACCGCATGGAGAAGTTGGGATCCAAGGGCCCTGCCCGGCTCTGCCGCTCAGGAACAGCGTTATCATGGAGATCTGTCTCTGTCTGCGGTTTGAGGCCGTCTCTGTCAATTGAGAGGCTTGGATTTCAACTCAGATTCTCTTAAGGGTTCATGGGTCAGTCCTGGAACTTACATACACATTTAAAATCATGTTGTTCTGAAAGGTTCCACACAGTCCCTGCATGCTATTGACGACCGGTTAAACCCAGAGGCATTACATGACTCACTCAGGGTGAGCCAGCCAGGAGCCGGGAGTGAAGGTGGGAGCCTTGGCGCCTGCCTCTCAGATTGTGCTCATGTTCCTCCTCTGGGCTGCTCCTTCATGTGTCCATCTGTCACCATCCACTGGGGCATAAAGTTGGACTGCCTTTTCTTCTATAGAGTGAACTCTTTGCTTCAAGGTGGGGAGGAGGAGGCAGGAGTGCTCCCGTTCTGACTTTATAAACTTGGCAGCCCCTGCCCATGTCCTGCATGTGTTTTATGCTGAACTCTATCCCAGCAGCAGGACCCCTTAAATACAAGCAGAAGAGACAGGGAAGTGACACTTCCAACAATCTGTTGGGGGGAGTGTGCAGAAGCTATTTGGAATGCTCATCACTTGGCTTTTGGAGGATGGTAGCAAGTTACATTGTGTGTGCCTCAGATAGAAATGGCAGGGAGGGGGCTGGTCACATGCTTAAGGTATACCTCCCTAGGGTGCAAAGGGAAAAGGGACACAGTTTCAAGGACCTCTTTCAGACCCTAGTTAGGGAAGGAGAGATCATCCATTCTTGATGCACAGGCTGCCCTGGCTGTCTCCCTGCAGGGATCGGCCCCGATGGACACATTGCCTTCAATGAACCGGGCTCCAGTCTGGTGTCCAGGACCCGTGTCAAGACGCTGGCCATGGACACCATCCTGGCCAATGCTAGGTTCTTCGATGGAGAGCTGGCCAAGGTGCCCACCATGGCCCTGACAGTGGGTGTGGGCACTGTCATGGACGCTAGAGAGGTAAGGGCACAAAGGTCCTCTAGCCTTGGCAAGGGCAGGCTTTTTGTTACTAATTTTAACCATAGCAGTACCACCTAAATACATTCTTAGTAAACATGAAGATGTCATAAATAAGGCTAAAATCCCAGCTGACCCTGCCATGGTTCATCCTTCTCTTTGGAGGTAACCATTGATCCCAGCATGAGGGGAATCCTGTGAGCACTTTCTTTCTTTCTTTTTTTGGAGTCAGAGACTCGCTCTGTCACCCAGGCTGGAGTGCAGTGGCATGCTCATGGCCACCACAGCCTCAACCTGCTGAGCTCAGGCCATCCTTCTGCCTCAGCCTTCCAAACAGCTGGAACCACAGGCATGTGCCACCATGCCTGACTGATCTTTTTCATGTATTGTAGCGACGAGTTCTTGCCATGTTGCTCAGGCTGGTCTCGAACTCCTGAGCTCAGGCTGTCCCTCTTGTCTCCACCTCCCAAAGTGCTGGGATTACAGGCATGAGCCACCGTGCCCACCTGAGCACTTTCTCGATGCCTTTGAGCGACTGCCCCCAGCAGCAGGCTCCCCAGTCTCTGCTGACATGCCCCTTTCTTGCTTCTCATGGGCAGAGGGAGCCCAGCCCCATCCATGTTGGAATATGAATTTGTACTTGTGCTGACACTGAGAGGAACTCTGTTCCCTGGAGTTGGCAGAGGTCACTGTTTGAAAGGACACCAAGGATGCTGGTGGGTAATGTTCTTGCGGTTAATACATGTGGTGAAATGTGATTAGAAAAGTGTCTCAGACTAAATTTAGTGAGTTTTTCCCCTAAAAATTGGGCATTACTTTTTTGTGCTTCCAATTTCCCTACTATATCTTCACAAAAATTTTGCAGCCTTTTCCCTTCCTTTCCACCTGTATCCATGGGAACCCAAGCATCGGGCTTTCCTCTCTCACGGGTGTGTTTTCTGCAAACAGTTTTGCTTCATTTTTGCTTGTCTGTGAACAAGCATCTAAACCAGGGAAAGTTCCCTGCTGGAAGTGAACTTTTGTGAGATGGGAGAAGTCACCCAGATTTCTGTTGGGTGACTGTGAGTCCATGCTTAGGGGGTTGCCCTGTTCTTTGTGGTCATGCAGCTTGTCAACACTAGGGCATGAGGGCTGTCTTTACTATGTGAGGGGATCTGGGAAAGGAGGTGGGCTGGAAAGCAGGAAAATTTTCTTTTCCAAATGCCTCTGGGTCGCTGAGGGGTCCTGAACAGTCACGTTCTATGCCTATGCATCCTCATTGTTAAGAAAGGAACAGTAGTAAATCCTTGTACACTACCCCATGGTACAAGTGGATTAAGATGAAATCTATAAAGCTGAGTTCTTTCCCCCGCTCTTTTCCTGCCCTTGCATAGAGCTGAGTTCTAAGGGCCGCTTATGTTCTTGCTATTTCAACTGTTAAGTGGAGTCTTTGCCTTTGTTTCATGTAAACAAAAAGCATGACCCCAAGTCACATAAGTTAGTAGGTTTAATGCTGTGAACTGAAAATGACCAGATTAAGGGGTGTGACATTAGAGGCCCCACAGAAACTCCTGCCATCGCTTCCAAAGCCTTCTTTTGGGAGGTACAGATTGGGACCCTTCTTTCACAGAGGGGGATCATGAAAAGTCACCCCATTGTTGGGAGCTGAGGTGTGCTTTTGCATGGCACTGTTCACTGTCGTCATCAAAGAAGCCTGAAGGCACTGTCACAGGGTGGCCCAAAGCATGGGCTTTGAGATGACAGATGATCTCGAGCAAGCTACTGAACCCCTGAGCCCATTTCCTCATCCCTTGGTGTGGGGACAGTGCTGCTGCCCGCCTCAGGGTGCCTGTGTGATAAAGAATGTGTGGGGCCTGCAGCCCTTTGCATGTGGTGCAGAGACAGTGACCCTCACAGCCGCTGGGGCGGGCTGGAACCTGGGTGTCTGGACTTCTCCTCTGTCACAGTGTGTCTTTTGACCCCCAGGTGATGATCCTCATCACAGGGGCCCACAAGGCATTTGCTCTGTACAAGGCCATCGAGGAGGGCGTGAACCATATGTGGACCGTGTCTGCCTTCCAGCAGCATCCGCGCACCGTGTTTGTGTGTGACGAAGATGCCACCTTGGAGCTGAAAGTAAAGACTGTCAAGTACTTCAAAGGTGAGGGGCAGGTCCCGGCCAGGTGTCAGGCTCAGAATGTGCTGGGAGTGAGGAATCAACAGCTGTGGGCTTAGGAAGAATCATACCTGGCTGCCCCACACTGCACAGTCGTCTCTCTTCCACCGTGACTGCAAGGGTCCAATCCTAGAGATGTGTTTGCTCTGAGGAGGAGGAGGGGAAGTACAGAGCTGAGTCCAGCGGCTGTAGTGACCTGCTCGCAGTGACACGGAGCCTCAGCGTATCCCCAGATCTCTTTTCTTTTCTTCCCTTTTCTTTAGAGACAAGGTCTTGCTATGTCACCCAGGCTGGTCTCCAACTTCCGGGCTCAAGTAGCCCTCTCATCTCAGCCTCCCAAAGTGCTGGGATTACAGGTGTGAGCCACCATACCCAGCATTTTTTTTCTTTTCTTTCTTTTTTTTTCTTTGGGTGTCCCCCAGATCTCACACGGATGTTCCCCTCTGAACTCCTTACTTAGCTTTAACCTTGAAGGGATTACGTGCTGCTTGAAGTAAACGGGTGAACATCCTCCTTTACTAAGTAGGGAAATGGGAACTTGTTCTTTGCTGCAAAGATTAACCTGTAAGTAGCCGGCTCCCATAGTGACTGAATTTAGAAAAGCTCTGTGAACCCTCCACTCACTGGGAATAAGACTCTTTTCCTGCTCCTAGGGTGTCTATAATTTGGGGGTCACAGAGAAAACAAAGAGGCAAGTCTCTGGACACAGTTTGAGAGCTCCTAGATGTTAATGTTGGTAACTGTGGAACACTTGCTACTACCTGTATCAACTACTTTTTGTTTTTAATTTTTTGTAGGTTTAATGCTTGTTCACAACAAGCTGGTGGACCCCTTGTACAGCATCAAAGAGAAAGAAACTGAAAAAAGCCAGTCTTCTAAGAAACCATACAGCGATTAGCCTGTGCTGGGCCCTGGCATCAAGTACCTCATAGAGGCAGGCGGGTCTTTCTGGAAATTGTCTTTATAGCAGAACTGTATTTCTTTAACTCAGTGTGGTTACTCCAGATAAGTGGGTGAACTTACTGTTCTTGGCTATGAGGCTAGGCACTGAGTCATGGAGTTTAGCTACAGAGAGAATGATTTGCTGTAATTTAATCAGAAAAAGTCTCTGAAAAATGTCCTCCATCATTTTGACATCTGCCAAGCCCAGGCTAGGGGTGTTTCACTGTTCTGCCACGGCTCCTGTTCGCAGGTATGACACACTTCGCCGGGGGTTTCTGTTCTGCGTGCACTGATTCTCAGGGGAGGGTGTCAGAGGCTCGTGTCCACTTCACTCCACTTCTCTGGGAGTCTTGAGGCCTCTCACACAGGCCTGCTGCTTCCTTGGGAGTCACCATTCCAGGCTAAGGCCCAGACTCTCTCAGTGTCTAATATGAGTGCAAAGTAGCCGACCCTCTGGTCATAGCAGGCGCCCTGGAGAGACAACGGCCCTTCCTTCTTTCTCTCTCACAGCCAGCCGGCCTTTCTGTGAACTGGGAGGACTCCGTGGGGGAGGATTTGTGGGAGTGGGGCCAAAGAGGTGGCACTTACTGATAAGTCCAGAGCCCCCAGGGGCCTGCAGCACCAGGAGGAGGAAGTGGAAGCTCTTTCCCCACCGAGGACTTGCTGTGGCCCCTCTTTTACTACTCACCAGTGAGCAGGAGGCCCCTGGGGCAGCAGGTACTGGCTCGGTCACAGTGTTCAGCCTAGGCGATGGGCTGGGCGCGCAGCTCAGGTGTGGCTTTAGTCGCAGCACACGAGTGTTGTGTCCCCCTGCTTCCTGGGAGTTAAGTGCCAAGATGACATGTTGGATGCCCCACTTACATCCTGCTCTGCGGGTCCTCAGGCGTACTCAGAACATCAGGAGAGACCACCTCTGCCCATTTGTCCTCCCCCCCTTGCTCCCAAGCTCTGTTGTTCTGCCTTCCTTTACTCTGAAGCCTGGTGGAGTCCATGCTGCCTCCTCCCTCTTTGTGCCTGTTTGAAGTGACTGTTTCTGGGAATTATCTTCCAGAGTTTGGCTCAGGCCTCTCTGTGAGGGCTGCGTTTGGTACCAGTGTTTTGTTTCTAGCTTTTATACATGATTGTGCTGTCATCCTGTTTTAAGCTAATGGATCAAGGGACTTGTTTACAATGTGATATTTTCTATTAAATTCAATATTTTCCATAAAATGAGTCATCTGTAGATTTCGACCCCCGCATTTCAAAAGGCTGTCTGGTCTGGTATCTTGTGTATTCTAGGAACGGCTGATGAGTAAAGCCTCACAGTCCTCTCCTAAGCTAGCAGGAAGCCCACGGGCACAGCAGCTGGCTTCTGGTCTCTTCTTCAGTCATCAGGGTGGAAATAATACAAAGATTTTGGGAAAATGAAGCCCGTATGTGAAAAAGGGCAGCAATAACAGATGAGCAAAGGACTGTCACATTCTGGCTATACTGGGAGCCAGACAAGGATTCAGTTCTTAGGAAGAGAAGGTTTCTTTTTTTTTTTTTTGAGTTGGAGTCTCACTCTGTTGCCCAGACTGGAGTGTGGTGGTATGCTTCCAGCCACTGCATCCTCGACCTGCTGGGCTCTGGCGATCCTTCCGCCTCAGCCTTCCAAGTAGCCAGAACTACAGGCATGCACTACCACACCTAATTTTTTATTTATTGTAGAGACAAGGTCTAGCCAAGTTGCCCAGGTGAGTCTCAAACCCGTGGGTTCAGGCGATCCACTTGCCTCAGCCTCCCAAAGTGCTGGGATTACAGGCTGAGCCACCGAGCCTGGCCTAGAAAAGAAGGTTTCTGATAAGGGATTTGAAAACTGCAGGGGATGGGGAAAGACAATTCAGGGGTTTTGCTTTGTTTTGAATTAATGGAATATCTTGGGTCAATATAACCAATTAAGGAAGTACAAGTAGAAGTTAGAAGAAGGATTTTTGTTTTTGTTTTGAGTGGAAGTCTCACTCTGTCGCCCAGGCTGGAGTGCAGTGGCATGCCCCCAGCCACCGCAGCCTCGATCTGCTGGGCTCCGGAGATCCTTACACCTCAGCCTTCCAAGTAGCTGGAACCACAGGTGCACGCTACTATGCTCAGCTAATTTTTTGATTTATTGTAGAGACAAGGTCTTGCCAAGTTGCCCAAGCCGGTCTTAAACCCCTGGACTCAGGCAATCCTCTCACCTCCACCTCCCAAAGTGCTGGGATTACAGGCGTGAGCCACTGCGCCTAGCCAAGGTTGTTTTAAAAAATGTCTGAGGCATTGCTGAGAGGACAAAATGGCCAATTAAATGGGATTCACACTGGCCAGGTTGTGACAGTTTGATCAAAAAGGAAATATTAAATACAGCTAGCTGATTGGTCCTAGCTTGTAACATTAGGAAAAAAAATAAAATACAGCTGACTGGAACAAGTTGAATTTGTAAAAGAGCAAGTTGGATACTCAGAAAGGGAAAAGGTAGGATGAAGTGTACACAGAGTTGCATTTCAGGAAGAGCAGAGAGAACATATTTACCATTTTATTATATTTAGTATAAGTGGTAGAGTGCTGACACCCTTGGGCGTCACCTGTCTGCCTTTTTTTAAATTTTGAGTCCAGTTGGAGTCTCACACTCTGTCACCCAGGCTGGAATGCAGTGGCACACTCATGGCCACTGCAGCCTTGACCTGCTGGGCTCAGGAGATCCTTTCACCTCAGCCTTCCAAGTAACTGGAACTACAGACACATACCACCATGCCTGGCTAATTTTTTGATTTATTGTAGCAATGAGGTCTCGCCAAGTTGCCCAGGTTGGTCTCAAACCCATGGGCTCAGGCAGTCCTCTCATCTCAGCCTTCCAAAGTGCTGGAATTATAGGCGTGAGGCACCGTGCCCGACCTGTCTGCCTTCTATTAAGCACATCTGTCTATAGAGTAGGGGTAGGTGGAGAGCCTGACCCACCCTTCTCCTGTGGCCTACTGTCTCCCTTCAGCTTGTCAGACGTCATTATCAGAGGGTATCCCTGACCCTCCAACACAAAGCACATGCCCCTGTCCTTGCCCCGTGCTGTTCTCTCAGAGCCACTGCCCACCAGACGCATGTGTTGTTTCCCACTACAGGTGGGCTCTGTGAAGGCAGGCCCTGACAAACACTGCTATGTCCCACTCTCTAGCAGGCCCTGCTATCCAGAAGGCTCTGTAACTGTCAGCCTGATAGTTCTCTCCAAGTGCAGTGACCATCCTTGCTAACCAGGGACACAGCTGCATGTTACATGATCATGGCTCAGCCAACTGGCCTACTGAGATCGGACTTTGCAAATGAGACACTTCTTTCCTGTGAACCAAAATCCTCCCTGTGATGAGACTTGTGAAGCATGGGTAAGTTTCCAGTATGATAGGATTCTGAGTGTTGTCATCATGGAGGGCAAGTAAAACAATAATGGACCTCAAGGAAGCCCTTAACACTGGCAACTGCTATATTCATAGTCACACCCAGTCCATTTAGTCTCCTCGAAGACATTTGTAAGGTCCCCTCTGCCCCAGCTTTTCTCTCAGCTGATGACCTTGACAACAGAAGCAGTCAGATGTCCATCAGGTCCTGCCATCACACACCCGTGGGCAGCCCTGCTCACACTGCCATCTCCTGTTACCTGCTCCTGGGCTGAGTCCCTCCCACCCCCCCTTGCTGTTAGAGCCCATCCTCTCTTGCAAAATTCCCCTCTCACCAGCAGCATCAAATTGTCCTCACCTGAACCATTCCTATCAACATGCAAAGCAAGAGCTAGTTGGGCATGGTGGCTCATGCCTGTAATCCCAGTGCTTTTGGAGGCTAAGGTCAGAGGATCGCTTGAGGCCAGGCATTTGAGACCAACTTAGGCAACATAGCAAGACCCTGTATCTACAAAAAAATTTAAAAATTGGCTGGGTATAGTGGTGCATATCTGTAGATCCAGCTACTTGGGAGGCTAAGGCAGTAGGACTGCTTGAGCCCAGGAATTGGAGGTTACAGTGAGCTATGATTGTGCCACTGCACTCCAGCCTGGGCAATATAGTGAGACCCCTATCTTTACAGAAACATAAAAAATTAGCTTGACGTGGTGGGGCACATGTGTAGTTATAGCTACTTGGGAGGCCGAGGCATGAGGATCACTTGAGCCCAGGAATTGGAGGCTACAATGAACTATGATCACACCACTACACCACAGGCTGGGTGGGAGTAAGTCTCTAAAAAAAAAAAAAATTACAAAAATATGTAAGATATAAAAACAAAACCCATTTGCCGCCTCCTACAACCTCACTTCTCTGATCTCCTTTATTGCAACATTTCTGGAGTTACCTATGCTCTGACTCTAATCTCTCCCACTCTTTCTCTCCTGGTACAGTAGTATCTGCAGCAGGTATGTTCCAAGACCCCCAGTGGATGCCTAAAACCACTATAGTACTGATCCCTTAGACACTGTTTATTCCTATATATACATACCTATGATACATTTATGTAACTTATGCCTTAGACACAGGAAGAGATTAACAGCAATCATCAACAATACAAGAGAATAACAACAATATACTTTTTATTAAAGTATATGGCCGAGCGCAGTGGCTCACACCTGTAACCCAGCACTTTGGGCAACCAAGGTGGGAGGACGGCCTGAACCCAGGAATTAAGAGAACAGCCTAGGCAACATAGCAAGATATCTCCACAAAAAAATTTTATTTTATTTTATTTTTATTTTTTTATTTTTTTTGAGTTGGAGTCTCACTCTGTCACCCAGACTGGAGTGCAGTGGCCGCTCTTGGCCACTGCAGCCTCAACCTGCTGGGCTCCAGCAATCCTTCCGCCTCAGCCTTCCAAGTAGCTGGAACTACAGGTGTGCGCTACCACGCCCAGCTAATTTTTTAATTTATTGTAGAGATGAGGTCTCGCCAAGTTGCCCAGGCGGGTCTCGAACCTGCGGGCTCAGGCAATCCACTCACCTCAGCCTCCCAAAGCGCGGGATTACAGGCTTAGTCACCGAGTCCAGCTAAAATTTTTTTTTTTAATTGGCCAGGTGTGGTGGCATGTGCCTGTAGTCCCAGCTACTCAGGAGGCCAGCACAGGGGTATCACCTAAGCCCAGCAGGCTGAGGCTGCAGTGAGCCATGATTGTACCACTGCACTCCAGCCTGGGTGACAGAGAACCTAAATCAAAAAAAAAAAAAGTTATGTGAATGTGGCCTCTTTCCCAAAACATCTTACTGTACCATACTCACCTACCTTGGGACTACAGTTGACTGTGGAAAGCAGACTGTGGATAAGGGGACTACTGTGTTCCCATTACGTATGGTTATACCTTATGTCGTCCTACAGTTCTCAGATATTCTGTTGTTTTCGTTTTCATATCTTTACATTTCAGTTTGCAAGTTTCCACTTGACATATCTTTAAGCTCACCGAGTCCTGCCTGGCCGTATTCAGTCTACTGATGTACTCATCCAAGGCATCCATCTCTGTTACAGTGTTTATTTTTTATTCTAAGTGTTTTCATCTCTCAATTATATTACCCACTGTTCTTGCATGTTGTGTTGCTCACTTCTGAGAAACCTCAGCACATCCATCACAGGTATTTAAAATTCCAGTCTGCTAACTCCAAAGCCTCTCCACTCCTGAGTCTGGTGCTGAGGCCCACTTTCTCTCTTCCCTTTTCTCCCTTCTAGCATGCCTTGTGCTTCTTCACTGAAAGCCAGATGTGACACATTAGGTAATAGGACCCAAGGTGAACAGGCATTTAGTGTGACGCTGGGTGTTTATCTGACAAACAGGCTGTGTTCAACGCTGGCTGCAGCTGTAGGTGTGGGAGCTTCAGTTTTCCTCAGTGCCCTTGTTTTTGTCTCCGCTGTAGTCTGTGCGTTTCCCTAGAAATCCTTTCTTAAAATAGAATGTGACTTGCAGCTCTCTTGGTTCAGCCATGACCCTGAACCCTACTGATGGGCTGTAGAAGCATTCTATAATCCTATGATTAAGGCTTGTCTTTATTTTTCTTTAGTGGTCTAGAGTCCCTGCACTGTGACCTTCAGAAGTGTTTCTTAACCCTTTTTTTACCTCCTATGTGAGTCAGGAAGGCTAGAGGCAGCTTGAGCCATCTAATTGCCTTCCCCCAAGTCAGAGAAGGCTCCAACAAGTAGTTTCCCCTGAGGAAACTGTTCTCTGCCATGGAAAACAGAAAGGTCTGGGGCTACATTCTTCTTGGATGTATTTCAGAATGGTTTCCCCTACCCCTGTCCAAAGCACAAGGGAAGTTTTCCTGTCATGTTCACAGTGAGAACCTAGTGGGTCTCCTTGAGGCAAAACCCACCAAAGTGTGGGGCCCCTCAGACTAGCTCCCAGTTTTTAACTCTTAAGCTAGTCCATCCTTAGCCCCCAGAAGAAATTCACCTAGATCCCAGTTCCTGGTTCCAGCAGCTTCTGCTTTAAATGAGCTAGTCTGTATTTTCTTGTCTCTGTTTTTGTGGCAAAGGTTTACCCCGTGACCTTAATTCTCTGATGGATATAAGCAAGGTTGTTAGTTTTCACTTTGTTCAGCCTTTTTGTTATGAGGACACCCCATTCTGTCTCAGACACATGCTAGATTTCCAACTGCCCTCCAGTGCAGCAGCACTCATCAAAGTCCCCGGAGACCTCAACACTGATTGCTCAAGTCAATTAATAGAGCTCATGTTACATAGCCTGTTTGCAGCATCTGACACACTTGACTCCTTCCTGCAAACTCAGCTTGGCCTCTAAGATATCACACACTGGTTTCCTTACCCTACTGGCCTATCTCCTTTGCTGGTTCATCCTCATCTCCTTGACCTCTTAGCATTTGGAATGACCCAAAGCCCAGTCCTTGAACCTTTCTCTATATACAACTCACTCTCTTGGTAATCTCATTTAGGTATTTAGAGATGCTTTAAATACCATCTACATACTGACTCCCATGTTTTTATCTCTAGCCTGAGTCAATCCTTTGGACTCCAGATAAGAACACCCAACTGCCTACCTGTCATCTCCACTGGGATAACTCCCAGGTGTCTCAAACTCATCTGTCTACAACTACATTCCTGCTCTTCACCCACACATCTGTGCTACCTGCAGGTTTCTCCATCTCAACTGCTCAGACAAAAATGTCTAGAAGTCAATCCTGATGCCTCACTCTCTCATATTCTATATCCAATCCATCAGCAAATCCTGTTAGTTTTCCCTTCAAGGTAAGTACAGATTCTACCCAGTTCTCACTATTCCAACTGCTGGCATACGGTTACAAGTCACTTGCACTTCTCACCTGAGCTTCTGCAAAGGGAAGGGCTTCCTCACTGGTCTGTTTCCACCCGTGCTCGCTCACTCCCCTACACACAAGTCAGACCCCACCACTTCTCTGCTCAAAGCTCCCCATCTGACTGGAGGCCACAGTCCCAACTGGCAGCACCATCACTCACACCCCCTTTCTCTTCCTCAGCAGCACTGTGCTGTCGTGCTGTCCTGGAGCCCTGGCGAACTCTGCCTCCCAGATGTTCACCAGGCTCGCTCCCACACCGCTGAGCCTTTGCTCAGGTGTTATCTTGATGAAATCCTCTCCATACTTCAAAATACCGACACCGCCCCTTCTCCCAGCTCCCATTCTTTCCATGGAACCTAGCTTCAGACCAACCAGATAGTTTACTAAGTGTCTTTCTCCTTCCACCAGAATTTAAGTTCCACAGGGTAGGAAGATTATGTCTGTTTTACTTCCAGATACATTCTTTTTTTTTTTTTTGAGTTGGAGTCTCACTCCGTTGCCCAGGTTGGAGTGCAGTGGCACGCTCATGGCCACCCAGCGTCAACCTGGGCTCAGGTGATCCTTCTGTCTCAAACTTCCAAGTAGCCAGAACTATAGGTGCGTGCTACCATGGCTGGCTAATTTTTTAATTTATTGTAGAGATGAGGTCTTGCCAAGTTGTCCAGGCTGTTCTCAAACCCGTGGGCTCAGGCAATCCCCTCACCTTGGCCTCCCAAAGTGCTGGGATTACAGGCTTGAGCCACCGCACCTAGCCTCCAGCTACATTCTTAGCACCTAAAAAAGAGTAATTATTCTAGAAAACACAAGAGGTTGCAAAAAGTAGAATGGGAAAAAGACACATAATCACTTCTAAAATGTATATGTATTTACGTTGTATTAGTGTAAGCTTAGTTGTTTGTTTCTTTTTTTGGATTTATAATGAAAGGGGAAAAGGAATTCAAGCAAGGAAAAGTAACTGTGCTGACTTTGGACTTGGCACCTTCAGCATCGAATCTCATTAAGTTTTCAGTATACATTCTTCTCCAAAGCATCCTCTGGCTTAAAGAAATATGGGAATCCTCGGGGGTGGGTAACTCTTCAGATGGTCTGAGGAACTGAATGAACTCTAGATACAGGTGCTGAACGCTGGTAGTGACCGTAACGTTTGCTCAAATTTTGTTAAGAACAGCCCTAAAGCCCTGTAGCCAGCTTTGTGGCCACAGACACTCAGCCTGGTCTGATTGTTCTCATTAAGCTAAAGTCTAGGGAGCAGCCTGGCTACTCTAACTAGCACCAGAGAACACCTTGGTATTATAAGCCCTGGGTCTTACTTTGGAGCTTCATTCACTTAATGAATTACAAGGACAGTCACTTCATTTCCTTACTTCAGTGGTTGAAGGTAAGTGCTACCATCAGGAGTGACACTTTGCTTTGTGACATTTGCCTAAGATGTCACCTATGGTTCAAGTACAGTTTCAAGTGGCTTAAAGCTTCTGATGATACTGCTGTTCCTGCCTTGCTGGTACTGTTAGATACCACTCTGCCTACCAAGGTATAAAACTGACTCCAATGAAATACAATAAGGAAGAAATTAAATCTGCTTTTGTAACAAAACAACCTATTATTCCCATCTTAACCACGTATTTTTATAACATGGGAACTGCTGCCACCTGCTGGTAATGCTTATGACAAAGTTAATACTTGGGAGACCCAAAATTCCAGTCAAAATTTTGAAATTCCCTTTCACAGCAAGCTACTCTTGACAGAAAACTAAATACTGAGGAACTTCTAATGTAAACTAGAACACTCTACTACCAAAAAAAGTGACCTTGTTGACAATGCCACAGGTCTGGGAACATGGCTTCTGAGCCTGTCCTATGTTCACCAGCTCAACCAGAAGGTATGCGTCCATGCAACACACTTGATATTTAATAGAGGCTGGGCTTGGTGGCTCAGTCTGTAATCCCAGCACTTTGGAAGGCTGAGGCGAGAGGATTGCCTGAGCCCACAGGTTAGAAACCCACCCGGGCAACTTGGTGAGACCTCATCTCTACAATAAACCAAAAATTAGCGGGGTGTGGTAGCGCACACCTGTAGTTCCGGCTACCTGGAAGGCTGAGGTAGAAGGATTGCAAGAGCCCAGCAGGTTGAGGCTGCAATGGCCGGGAGCATGCCACTGCCCTCCAGCCTGGGTGACAGAGTGAGACTCCAACTAAAAAAAAAGAAAAAAAAAAGCCGGGCTCAGTGGCACAGCCTGTAATCCCGTGCCTTTGGGAGGCTGAGGTGAGTGGATTGCCTGAGCCTGCGGGTTCGAGACCCGCCTGGGCAACTTGGCGGGACCTCATCTCTACAATAAATCAAAAAATTAGCCGGGCGTGGTAGCGCGCCTGTAGTTCCAGCTACTTGGAAGGCTGAGGAGGAAGGATCGCCGGAGCCCAGCAGGTCGAGGCTGCAGTGGCCGGGAGTGGCCACTGCACTCCAGTCTGGGTGACAGAGTGAGACTCCAACTCAAAAAAAAAAAAAAATTCAGTATAAATCGCAGTTTAATCCTATCACACCAGTTTAAAGCCTTGGGGGTCCAGCTGACTCAGAATAGTCTATCAACTTGGACAGTATTTATATTTTTTCTTATTTTATTTTTGTTATGATAGAGACAGGATCTCATTATGTTGCCCAGGCTGATCTGGAACTCCTGGCCTCAAGTGATCCTCCCACCTGGGATTACAGGCATGAGCCACCACGCCTGACCTGATTTTTTCATGAAGCTGAGCAGGAAAATTACCAGAACAGGTAAACAGCCTAAAATTGCACACAAAGCCAGAGAAGCATGCTGAGGAACAAATGATTAAAGCTACAAAGATACCTCAATCAAAAATAATTTCATTAATTTGCTGAGCCTGCTAGGGTTAGGTAGTCTGTTTCAAGAAAGATTTTTCAGTTCCTGATCAATTTAGGCACCTCAAGATATGAATGTTTATATAACATTAACAAAGAGAACAGATGAGACAACTGTGACAGCCAAGAGGAGCCTGAGGAGACACAATGATTAAATGCGATAATGTGGTAGCCTGAATGGGATCCTGGAACAGAGAAAGGACATTAGGAAAAAACTAAGGAAACTGAAATAAAGTATGGATGCCAGTGAATAATAATGTACAATACTAATTGGCTCATTAATATGACAAATGTGCCATACTAATGTAAAGATGTTAATAACAGGGGAAACTGAGTGTGAGGTATGTGGAAACTGTACTATCTTTGCAATTCTTCTGTAAATCTAAAATTTAAAGTTTCTTTTAAAAAATGAATGAGGCCAGGCTCAGTGGCTCAGCCTGAAATCCCAGCACTTTAGGAGGCCAAGGTGAGTGGATTGCCTGAACCCGCAGGTTCGAGACCAGCCCGGGCAACTTGGTGAGACCTCGTCTCTACAATAAATCAAAAAAAATTAGCCGGGCATGGTAGCACGTGCCTGTAGTTAGGGCTACTTGGAAGGCTGAAGTGGGAGGATCGCTGGAGCCCAGCAGGTCAACACTGGGGTGGCCATGAGTGTGCCACTGCACTCCAGCCTGGGCGACAGAGGGAGTCTCCAACTAAAAAAAAAAAAAAAAAAAAAAAAAAGAATGAAACAAGATACATCTCAATTCATAAAGGCAGGCCCTGAAGTTAGTTCAATCACAAGTCTGAAATGTCAGAGTCTCTAATTTGGTAGCTTTTTTTCATTTATCACATCTAGACTCAAACATTTTATATATAAAAATCAAGAAACACAGCCTCTTCAAACTCCCACCAAAAAGACCCAGGAGGCTCATGTCATTTTATGACAAATCTCAGCTCACTTGTGAAAAAGGCTTTCATGAAATTAGGCTAGGTACAAAACTCTTCATTCTATGACATACTTTCTTGACCCTGCAACCTTCCACAAACCCATTTGTTCCACAGGGCATTTGAGGAGTTACCCAAATCTTTCCTTTTACTCAGAGACAAAAGTACTCTAGCAAAACTATATCATCTTAAAATTAGCTCATAACTCAAGCCTCAAATAAGACTTTACAAGCTATATTGTCTTTGTTAAAATTGAGAATTTATACCTAAGGAAGAAACACATACTCAGGTGAAAAAACAAGTCTTTGAGACTAAACACCAAATACCTGTGCTGTGTTTCAAACCCATAAGTGGAAAAAAACCCCTTCCATTTCTTTAATAAAAGTATATTATAAAGGCTTCTTTCCTACTTTCATGATATCATCAACAAATATACAATAGTTTAAAATACAATGATCTGTAGCAAATATCAACTAGCTTCTGAACTAAAGAACTTGAGTGTCTAATACTGAAAAAAAAATATGAATTGAACTCCTATTCAATCCCAGAAGTCACCCTTCTAAGGTATATACTATATAACTAATTGTTTTAATTTCCATCTCTTATCTACAACTTATTATTTAAATTAATATCAGTTTTTATACAAAATGTCCTGAGTAGAAGTCCATGAAAACTATCTAGCTTAAACAAAATATGGGCCCTAAGCCCTGTGCTTGGTCTTAGCCCAGGCAAAAGAGAAGGTGTTCCATGCCTTTTTTCTTCTTGCTTTAAGAATATGTTATATGCCAAACAGTTTTAAAACATGATCAGTTGCCTTGGCAACAGAACAAATAGCAGCAATTCTGTTCTAATCATAAGATGATTTTTTAAACGATTTTTATTTTTAAGATTAAGCATCCTCATTGACAATCCAGAAACAGAGTCCTTGCTGACTCTTTGGACATACACACCTAAAACAGTAAAAGTGGTTCCTCAATTTCAATGACAAAGTAGGGAAAAAGAACATGTTCACAAGCTGCAGTTCAATTCTTCTGTCCTCTTTTCCAAAAAATCTTATTTTACTACCAAGCCACTCACCAAACCATTAAGGAAAGACAATTTTTCAAAAAGCCAACAAAACCCAGAAACAGGGATCTAGGTATCAATCCAAAATTATCATCCAAAACACTGCTGTTGCAACAAAAAAGTAGGAAGTCAAATTCCCAGAGCTTGTTAGAGAAGACCTTTAAAAAGAATTCAGAAAGCTGGGAATGGAACTACAGTGGTGTGGGCAGGTTCAAAATGCAAATAATTGAAGGACCTTCAGCTTGGGAATATATTAGGCTTTCTCCTATTCCAGCAGAGGAAATAAAAACATGCTGCTGGAATATAAAAACTGTCCTCACCAACAGAAGATAGGACAAGGTAAAAGGAGAGTGTGTGGGACCAAAGGCTCTACAGAAAGTTGAATAGAACGGAAATTCTTCTGAGTCAGTATCACTAAAGTGTAGATCTGGCCTAAAACCAGTGGACTATATACACTAAATAAATATCAAGTGACCCACAGTTTTTGGGGTATTAAAAATATTTTTTAAATAATTATAAATTTCTATTCTGAAAAGCAGTAGATCAAAATGACACTGGACCA
This sequence comes from Tarsius wallacei, assembly GCA_963574415.1. Classification (NCBI taxonomy): domain Eukaryota; kingdom Metazoa; phylum Chordata; class Mammalia; order Primates; family Tarsiidae; genus Tarsius; species Tarsius wallacei. The sequence continues at coordinate 2,504 of CAUYQG010233841.1, read as the reverse complement.
TCCAGTCAGTTATAAAGTCAAGGACTCCCTCCAAAGAGAACTTGGCAGAAATTTAGGTTGGAAGGAATGTAACATGGAGTAAACGAGAGGAGGACCTCAGTATAATTTTCATAAGGCTTTTGCCCACCCTAGCTGTGAGGAGTCGCACCAAGAGAGCTCCAGTAGAATGTCTCAGAGGGATGCGCCTCGGAGACAAAAGGGCCTGTCAATTTAACTCTAGACCTTTCTTTTCCTTACCTAAAGCTTGGGGAAGAAAAGAAATACTTAATTTTTAACTATTCAGAACTTTGAGGACATAATATTTAATATTCTGTAGTTTCATTTTCTGAACCTTTGGCTTATACTTTTTCTCAATTTATGTTACATTAAAAAAATATGTGAATGTGCCTTAATCAGTAGTACCACATGAAACTATAAACCTTGTTCTTCCATATCTTCAAAACATGAAGAGTGAACGAATGATACCCTAAATATCCTGCAAGATTGTTCTGTGTACTCAATAAAAGATTAGGGCAAACCATTTCACTTCCATATCTTGAGCAGGAGTTAACTAGTCTTCAATCTCATCTTCCCAAATATCTCCATTAACATCCACAGCATGAAACAACCTGGAAGCATAAAATAAGGTACATTTTTATGCACTTGGATGAGACAGAATATAATTTACTTCTTCTTCTCTCAAAAACATTTTCTGTACTCTTCTGATAATATCTTTGTGTATCTTTTCTTCTCCTTTAATCGCTCCACTGAGGAAGGCTGAAATCTGGGTCTCTCTGAAAAAGCTACCTTAAAGTTTATAAGAACAGCCCTTAGGATCCAGACAAACTCTCCAGGGCCAAGGATAAACAACAGTGGGGGTATACAACATACAAGGATAAACAACCTAGTGTTTACAATATAAAGAGTAGGCCAAGACTAGGGAGGTTAGGCAACCTAGAAGAAGCTGAACTCCTTCAAGATCTGTAACTCTATTACATGCTCACACCTCCATTCTCTCTATCTTCAATCCCTGAACCCTCCATTTGTAGACCATTTTGTAGTTGCCAATTTGTCTTCCTTCCCTTATGTTACCTAAAATGTATGCAATTTCCAACACCAGACTTCCAACCGTAGAATCAGAGTTCTCAATGGGCAAGGCTTCTTTCTTTAATTTATCTTATAAAAAATTCTCATAACACCAATATAGGCAACTCTACAGACACCTACCTATTAACAAAGATCATCACCTGATGCTTAAAGTGGAGAGCTGCTGGGAATAAGATATTCACACTGTGCCAAGAAATCACACCACAGATTACTCAGAAACCAAAAAGGAAAACTTACCTTTACAATCAAGCACACGCTAGAACTGAGCATCACACAAACAGAGGAACAGCCTGACATGAGGGACCTCCTGATGTGCACAATATGAAGTGCACATCACACCTCAAGAAGCATTCTTGTCAAAGTGTTACTCTAACACAAACCAAACTTCAGTCTAGACCTAACTTCCAGTTTACAGCAGAGAGGATAGAGAAACAAGCTAAAAGACACCACAAACAAAACTCTATAAGGTAAGACACTACATAGAACAACTGGCTTGGACTCTTCAGACAGTAAATGTTCCCCTCAACACACACACCCACAAAGTAAGCTTATACTTTCTGTATCAAGACTAAAGAGACAGAACTTGCTTAAATCCTGGTGCAATAAAATAGCTTTAAAAGATATTTTTAGGGATAATGGGTAAGTTTTAAATAAGTTGTGTTTACTAAATGATAGTATGCCATTATCACTAAATTTTTTTAAGTACTGCAGTTATATAGAAGCATTTTCTTATCTTAGGAGAAACATAGAAATATTAAGAGTTGAAGCATTATTACAACTCCAACTTAACTTCATGTAGTTCAGCAAAAAAGTTAAATAAAAGAAATACATGGGTGAGCGTGGTGGCTCATGCCTGTAATCCTAGCACTTTGGGAGGTGGAGGCAAAGAATTACCTCAGCCCAGGGGTTTGAGACCAGCCTGGGCAACTTGGCAAGACCTCGTCTCTACAATAAATCAAAAACTTAGCTGGGCATGGTGGCACGTGCCTATAATTCCAGTTACTTGGAAGGCTGAGGCGGAAGGATCGCCTGAGCCCAGTAGGTCGAGGCTGCAGTGGCCATGAGCATGCCACTGCACTCCAGCCTAGGTGACAGATTCCAATTCAAAAAAAAAAAAAGGAAATATGGGTTGCAAAGGATTATCAATTGTTAATTTATGTGGAAGGTGTCCTACTATTCATAGTCTTATCCTTTCCAATTTTCTGAATGTTTGATAACACTATAAAAAGTTGAGAAGGTTGGGTGCAGTGGCTCACACCTGTAATCCCAGCATTTTGGGGAGACTGAGGTGGGAGGATTGTTTGAATGCAGGAGTTCAAGACCAGCCTGGGAAACATAGTAAGACCTCATCACTACAAAAAAATCAGCCAGTCATGGTGGTATGCACCTGAAGTCCCAGCTACTTGGGGGCTGAGAAG
>CAUYQG010233840.1:0-21382 GCA_963574415.1 Tarsius wallacei | reverse complement strand
TCTCTCCCCAGAATCGTTTCTTATTCTTGGTCTTTTCTTCTTCCAGCTATGCTGTCCTTTCAAGTTTCAAGAAAGGTTTTGGAGCTTGAGATCAGGATATGCTGGGCTACACAGAGGATATGAGAGCTAGCACTCACTTCCAGGGACTTATGTTTAAATCCTGTAAACTTTGAAATCTCAAGGGCTCAAACACACACACACACACACACACAGAAACATCTACAGGATAGGTATTTCTTTATTTCTGTTACTTGTACCATATAAGTAAGGAAACTAGGGTACATGATGAAGATGACAGAGCTCATGAGCAGAGAACCTGCGACCTGAGTCACAGCAGTCTGGCTTCACAGCACATACACTCTGACTCTCTATACCAAAATACCTCTTCCTAAGTAGACACAATTGAGTACAGTTTAGCAGAATACAGAAGACAGAGAGATCCAGTTCGGGGGAATTAAGAGGAAGTAAAATAGCCTCTTCTAAAAGAAGAATGGGTAGTAAGTCAGTATCATACAAGAATCAGGGCTATTTGAGAAAAAACCTGGGTGCTCACCTTGCATTCCTTAAACAAAGAGCTGCCTGGGTCTCAGAAGACTTCTTACTGTCTCAGCTAGAGGGGGAGCCAGACTCACCTTTCCATAGAATTCACTAGTACCCTCCCCCTGGCTTGCAACATCTCAAAAGCTTTGTTTTTCAGCTGTCCCCTGATCAAAATGTACAGGGTGCCTGGCTTTCCCAGGCACTCTGTTAGCAAGCGTACCCTCTTATAAAAACTGTCCCTATGCCAAACAGCCTACTTATCTCCTCCTGAGCAGATCCCTTCTTCAGACATATCCTGTAGGAAGAGATTTGCAGGTAGAAGTAGTAAGTAGTGAGTTGAATCTTATACTCCTAAAAATGCCCACCATCCATGAGAGTTTATCAGCAACATAAGGGGAGTAGAGACTGTTCTGTTCAGCTACTGAGTGACTGAAATGAAATGCTTATGTCAACATGTTGATGATGATGATAGGACCTCATATTTGTTCATCACTTTGCAGTTTAAAAAGCATTTTCTCATATATAATGATAGCTTTTCTTCAGGAAATGGAACACGAATTATTCATATATAGCAGCTAAGAGAAATAGGACATTGAGAAATAGAGTTTCCCTAATTTGCTAGTAAATTCAAGTATCAGTTCTACAGCTTAAGCCTTCTGATTATTTTATATCATGGAGCCTAAGAAATATCAGGCAATTAATTCAAAACTATTAACTCAAAATACCAGTTTAGAGATTAGTCCCAGATGAATGGGAATCCTGTATGCAATGAATTATAATATTAGCTAAATATAACCAACACACACATACATTATAACCAGTCAGAGCAAATTGCCGCTTATACTCTGTATGTTCCCTCTGTACTGGCAACAAGTGTGAAGGTCAGCTGAAATGAGAAACCTTTTTCTATTTAGAGCATATTTTGATCCTGTTTAGCACACTTCTGTTCTCAGCATCCTTTTTCTTTCCTGGGAAATTGATTACTATCTTTTATTTGCCTAAATAATCTGATAGTCATCCAACTGAGTGAAAGGAACAAAGATGCTATTTTCCAAAAGTCAATGTTCTTCTATTGCCCATTGCTTTTCTCTATGTGGTCATTGTGAAATTATTGCCTCTCGGTGGACTTTTAATAGGTACATATCTTCCCTGCCAAGTTCCCCATCTTGGCACCAAAAGACTGCATACACAAATTGAACATGAAGCTAATGTCAATGGCATGGACAATCATCCTATAAAAACTCAAATAGTTGACAGCACCCTTGTTCACGGTGATATTTTCTTTGCCCCACATAGACTTTTTGTCAGTACTAAACCCATTGCCAAAAACTGCTAAAACTCAGGTCTAAGTAGTATTAATCCCTTGTATGTTCCCTTTTTTATTGGCCATCAGTGAAGACCATTGACTTTTTTAAGGGTCATCACAAATGATTGGGTATGATATAATTTAACCTTTAAGGTTTCACCACATGTAAATAAAAATAACAACACTCTTTGTGCACATTTATCTATTGGATTTGAAGATGTCAACACCCTTTTCACAGAAAGAATAATCAAGAAAGTAACAATGATGCATATCTAACATAGATCAGTATACTCTTGAGACCCTGGAATGGCTACTTTCTTTGCCATCAGCCAAATGTTATATGATTATACATATTGACACAAAAAATAGAAAAAAAGGTGTTTTTAGTAATGCGTTTATTCATTGTGCTACCATTTTATACCTAGCAACATGTATAATGTGTATATGCATGTTATTTATATTGTTATATCTACATTATAAGTATATTTTGCTTTTATTGGGGATTTTACATCCTGAATATTCTGTAACTAGCTCATTGGGTTCCACTGATGATACATTCACATGTATTTTGAAATAAATTGCATGAGCCACAGACTGATATTATCATTTTTCTAAAAAAGAATGAAAATGAAATATCAGAATGTTACATTTTCAATTAAATTCTTATTTTTATTTTATATTCAGTACTAAACAAGTTATTTTTTTCCCTAGATGACAAATATCTCAGCATCTTTATGAATTTCCACATTCTAGTATTTTGAAACTCATGCTACCACACTGACAGTTCCTTCATTGTCTGGTAAACAGAATATAGAGGATTATTTTCTGGTGCTGAATTTTCACCCTGTCTTTCAGTATCAGAAGCCTCAATATCAACATATCCAAAGGAGTTTCTTAAAATAATATTAAAATAATCAATATTTATAATGCTCTTCTCTGGTAAAAAAAAAAGTATAACTGAATTTAATTGAATCAGTGTATTATTATGCTCTGATCTTTGTAATTTTATTCTACCTTATAGATGGCTGGCTTCTTGTTTCCCTGAATCCACAGAGAGCTAACCATCAAGGATTAACCTAGGTATTATAATCAAATAATGATTCAAGACTCTTCAATGATAAATACAAATAGCTGATGGCTGTGCATGCCATTTAATTTTGCATATATGCAATTTTGTTTTTTGTTTTTTTGTTTTTGTTTGTTTGTTTTTTGAGTTGGAGTCTCACTCTGTCGCCCAGACTGGAGTGCAGTGGCGCTCCCTGCCACCGCAGCCTCGACCTGCTGGGCTCCGGTGATCCTTCCGCCTCAGCCTTCCAAGTAGCTGAAACTACAGGCGCGCGCCACCACGCCTGGCGGGTTTTTTTTTTTTTTTTTTTTTTTTTGGTTTATTGTAGAGATGAGGTCTCGCCAAGTTGCCCAGGCAGGTCTTGAACCCGGGGGCTCAGGCTGCAGCTTTGTTTTTAAGGCAAGAGTAGATTCATGGTAAGTGGTTCAATTTAGGGATCTTTTTGAATTGGCTTACATCAGAATGGGGGCATTTCCTAAATAGCATGTTTTTAAAAGCATTCTGTTCTTGCCCTTTTTTTGCATCTTTTTTTCCTCCAACCAATTTAAAAGTACTAAAATCCCACTATTATTATTGCTTTATCCTCTGTTAAATGCATATTCCCTTTGGCAGAATAATAATTAAGGTAATTAGTGTTGATATGTTTCTTAAAGTATTTCTCTAGTAAAGCTGAAATTTTCATAAAGGAAAGAAAAAATATAACTCAAGCAATAAAATAAATATAGAAGGAAGACAGACATCATTCACTTCACTCTTTCCTAGGGTCATCTAAGGAAAATCAGAAGGTAAAAATACAAAGCACTGTATAGTAGACCTTGTTACTACGGAATTGTGAGCCAAAGGATGATTCCCAATCACATGGGTATAAACATGCAGTGGTTTTTTCTGACTAATGAATTGCAAAACATTTGCATGTAACATAGAACAGATAAGAAATTGAAAAAACATGTAGTTTTAGAAACTCAGAAAGTACTATTTTCAGACCTAGAAGTGAAAAAAATGAAAATTAGTTGACATTAACTAATTTTGAAACCACACACATACATACATCAGCACATATGTACAAACTCAGCATCATCAGCAAACATCATTCTGAAGTTTTACTAGTATGGAGTGCAATATGATGTTCCATTGGGTATGATCTAGCATGGAATCTTTTTTTTTTTTTTTTGAGTTAGAGTCTCACTCTGTCGCCCAGACTGGAGTACAGTGGCACACTCCTGGCCCCGCAGCCTCCACCCGCTGAGCTCTGACGATCCTTCCGCCTCAGCCTTCCAAGTAGCTGGAACTGCAGGCGCGCGCTACCACGCCCAGCTAATTTTTGATTTATTGTAGAGATAAGGTCTCGCCAAGTTGCCTGGCCAGGTCTCGAACCTGCAGCCTCAGGCAATCCACTCACCTAGGCCTCCCAAAGCACTGGGATTACAGGCTGAGCTACCGAGCCCAGCCATGGAATCATTTTTAAAGGGAGCCTCTGACAATCAAAAACTAATACTGAAAAAATAGCAAAAGCTGGAACTAGCTAAAGGTACAAAATAATTTTTCAGGGTAGTTCAAAGCTCATGCTTTGAAATATTTCAGCGTGTGGTGAAACAACTCATGGTATATAATTTTAATTGACTAAACATGAATTACTCTTCATTTATTTCTCACCAACAGAAATTCTAATATATATATATATATATATTTTTTTTTTTTTACATAGGGGCAATAACCCCAACTTCAGGATATGAAGAAATGGCAGTCAGGTTTTTTAAAAAGTTAAATATATGTGTAATATTTAATGCAGTAATTACACTCCTATACATTGTAAAGAAAAGTGAAAATCTATGTCTACAGAAAGCTTGTCAATGGACATTAGTAGCAATTTTACTCATAACACACAAAATCGAAAGCACTTCAAATATCATCAAATGGTAAGGTAATAATTAGTAAAACAGACTGTGGCATAATCTTATTGTAGGATAATACATATAAATATAAAAGTACTATAAAAAGTGTGAAATGCAGATAAATGCAACAATGAAATGAATCTCAAAACATTACACCAGGTGAAAGAAGTTAGACACAATAGACTACATAATGAAAATGTGATGTGACTCACGACTGGTAGATGACACATAAACAGTAGTATCCTACATAGGGTGATGAAATGGGTCTCAAAAACCTTTTTGCTCCCATATTAAAATATACATTGAAGAATAAAGTAAGAGAAAGACAGACTCTTTGGCTTAAATTCCCCTAAAAGCGGAGCCTGAGACAAGGATTTACTTGCCGGAAATTTATTTGGAAATTGGTTCCAAAACACCAGTGTAAGCAATCAGGCATCATGAGACAGAAAAGGAAACCCAATAAATAATGTTATTGTGCTGGCCGTTACTGTGTGCCACTGAGACTCATTCCCACTGAAACCTTTGAAGAAGCTAAAATGAACCTAAGAATTTTCCTTAAGTGACATAATCTTGAGGCAATTAATTTGTAAGGATGCTCTGGGACTTAAACTCTCTGGCACCTCTATGGTGCAACTGCAATTCTGAAGAATAAATCATCATGATTTCAAATTCTTGAGGCAAAAAAGAAAAAAAGAAAAAGAAAAACAGAAGTGTATGATATGGGTCTATGTCTTGTGTATGGAAAAACTGTCCCTTGTAACTACATTTAAAAACAGAGGTAGGCCAAAGGAATACATTACAAAGCATGAACTGTGTCTGTTTTACAGGCTTTTTTATAATTAACAACAACAAATAACATTTTATACAGAAGACAATAATTTGAATGACTATAGCCTTCTCAGAATACAGTGACAAACAGTGTCGAACGTGTTAGGAGAAAAATGCTAACCCAATATTCTATATCTAGAGAAGCTACCATTAAAAAATAAAGGCAAGCCAGGCTTGGTGGCTCAGCCTGTAATCCCACGCCTTGGGAGGCTGAGGTGAGTGGATTGCCTGAGCCCGCGGGTTCGAGACCCCCCTGGGCAACTTGGCGAGACCTCATCTCTACAATAAATAAAAAACTAGCCAGGCGTGGTAGCGCGCGCCTGTAGTTCCAGCTACTTGGAAGGCTGAGGCGGAAGGATCGCCGGAGCCCAGCAGGTAGAGGGTGCGGTGGCCGGGAGCGGCCACTGCACTCCAGTCTGGGTGACGTAATGAGACTCCAACTCAAAAAAAAAAAAAAAAAAAAGGCAAAAAAATATTCTTCAAAGAGGTAAATGAAATCAATATTTAAGAACATTGAAAGAGAACAGGCTTGACTTAATATGCTCTACAGTAAAAGCTAAATGAATTTCTTCAGAATAGAAAATAATGACTACTAGACAGAAAAAATAATATATTCTGGAATAAAGAAATTTCAGAAATAATAAATATATGAGTGAATATAAAACATCAATTTTCTTTTTTTTAAAGATGCGAATAATGACAAAACTTATGCCTTTGACTTCTGAAGTTGCTAACATACATAATTGTAACTACAGGCACAACTCAGAGATATTGCAAGTTTGGTTTCAGACCACTGCAATAAGTCACACAAATTTTTTGCTTTCCCAGTGTATATAAAAGTTATAGTAACACTCTACTGTAGTTCATTAAATATGCAATAGCATTATGTCAAAAAAAAAGAACATACCTTAATTTAAAAATGCTTTCTTGCTTTAAAATATGCTAATAATCACCTGAGCCTTCAGTGAACCATAATCTTTTTGCTGGTGGAGGGTCTTGCCTTGAAGTTGATGGCTGCTGACTGATCAGGGTGATGGTCGCTGAAAGTTGGAATGACCATGACAATTTATTTATTTATTTATTTATCTTGAATTGGAGTCTCACTCTGTCACCCAGGCTGGAGTGCAGTGGCATACTCATGGCCACAGCACCCTCGACCTGCTGGGCTCAGGTGATCCTTCCACTTCAATATTCCAAGTAGCTGGGCCTACAGGCATGCACTACCATGCCTGGGTAGTTTTTGACTTATTGTAGAGACGAGGTCTCACCAAGTTGCCCAGGCTAGTCTCGAACCCCTGAACTCAGGCAATCCTATCGTCTTAGCCTCCCAAAGTGCTGGGATTATAGGCTTGAGCAACTGCGGCTGGCTCATGGCATTTTCTTAATGAAAGAAATGGATTTCTTAATTTCTTAAAATGAGAAAATAAAGTTTACTAAAATGATTGACTTTTTCTTTCTTTTCTTTTCTTTTTTTTGAGTTGAGGTCTCACTCTTGTTGCCCAGGCTAGAGTGCAGTGGCATGCTCACAGTCACTGCAGCCTCCACCTGCTGTGCTTAGGTGATCCTTCTGCCTCAACCTTCCAAGTAGCTGAAACTACAGATGACTGCCACCACCCCTGGCTAGCTTTTGTAATTTTATTGTAGAGACGATGTCTCCCCAAGTTGCCCAGGCTGGTCTCGAACCCCCACAGGCTCAGTCAATCCTCTTGACTCAATCTCCCAAAGTGCTGGGATTACAGACTGAGACACCGTGCCTGGCTGATTCTCTTTCTTGACAGATTTATCTGCAGCATGAGATGCTATTTGATAGTATTTTACCCACAGCAGAACTTCTTTTAAAATTAGAGTCAATCTTCTCAAACCCTGATGCTGCATTATCAAGGAAATCTATGTAATAGCCTAAATCCTTTGTTGTCATTTTAACAATATTCACAGCATCTTCACCAGAAGTAGATTCTATTTCAAGAAATCATTTTTTTTTCTTTTTTGGCTCATTCACATGAGACAACTCCTAATCCATTAAGTTTTCTCATGAGATTGCAGCAATTAATTCAGTAACATCTCCAGGCTCCAGCTATAATTTTAGTTCTCTAGCTATTCTATCACATCTTCAGTTACTTCTGCCACTAAAGTCTTGAATGCCTTAAAGTCATCTGTGAGGACCGGAATTAACTTGTTTTCAAACTTGTGTTAATGCTGATGTTATGGCTTTCATTCATGAATCATAAATTTTCTTAATGACATTTTAGAATATTGAATACTTTCCAGTATGCTTCAGTGTACTTTCCCCAGATTCATCAGATAAATAACTATCTATAACAGCTATAGTCTTACAAAATATATTTTTTAAACAATAAGAGTTGAAAGTCAAAACTACCCCTTGATCAATGGGCTGCAAGTATGAGAACATTAATCTCCTTGAATACATCCCTCAGAGCTCTTGGGTGACCAGGTGCCTTGTCAATGAACTGCAATAAAACCATTTTGGACACCCATGTGCTTCTATTCAGACATCATTATTTCAGTTATAGAGCACAAGCATAACTGGTTTAGCATAATGCTTAAGACCCTAGAATTTTCAGAATGGTAAATGAGCATTGGCTCATTGAAGTCCCTAGCTGCATTAGCTCCAAATAAAAATGTCAGAGTGCCCTTTGAAGTTTGATGCCAGGTATTGACTTCCCTCTGTAGTTATGAAAGTCCTAGATGGCATGTTTTTTCAATAGAAGGCTGTTTTGTCTCTACTGAAAATCTTTTGTTTTATGGAGATCAGTAGATCATCAATGATCTTAGCTATATCTTCTGAATAACTTGCTGCTGCTTCTCCATCAGTACTTGCTGGTTCACCTTCCACTTTTTACGTTAGGAAGACAACTTCTTTTCTTAAATCTCATGAACCAACCCCTGCTAGCTTTAAACTTTCTTTGTTCACCTTTTTCACCTCTTTTAACCTCCGTAGAACTGGAGACAAGTAGGGCCTCACTCTGTATTAGGCTTTGGCTGGAAAGAATGTTGGTTTGATCTTCTACCTAGACCATTCAAGTTTTCTTCATATCAGCAAAAAGACTGTTTCACTTCCTTATTCATGTGTTCACTGAAGTAGCACTTTTAATTTTCTTCAAAACCTATTTTGTTTTTTCTTTTAAACTCTTAACATGACTGATTGGTACAACAGGGCTGACTTTTAGCCTTTCTGAATTTTCAGCATGCCTTTCTTACTGATCTTGATCATTTCTAGCTTTTGATTTTAAGTGAGAAACATGTGACTCTTCCACTCAATTAAGCATTCTGAAGCCACTGCAGAGTTATTAATTAGACTAATTTCAGTATTGTTCTGTGCCAGGGAATAGAGAAACTTGAAGAAAGGGAAAGAGATGGAGGAACAACCAGTTGGTGAAGCAATTGGAACACATTCAATATTTATTCATTAAGTTTGCTATCTAACGTGGGTGTGGTTTGTGTTGACTCAAAACAATACAATAGTAGAATCAAAGATCACTGATTACAAATGACTATAACAGATATAGTAATAATAATAAAGTTAAAATATTGTGAGAGTTACTAAAATGTGACACTGAAAGACAAAGCGACAAAATACTATTGCAAAAATAGCACTGATAGTCTTTCTCCATGTATAGTTACCACAAACTTTCAATTTATAGAAAACATAAGCTCTGCAAAGTACAATAAGGCAAAGCACAATAAAATGTGGTATACATGTATGTATGTATGACAATCACAACATAAAAAACTGAGAGTGCAAAAATGTATGGACCAATACATTTGCAAGTTTCTATGTAATCTGAAAAAATGACATAAACTTTAGATGGGAAAAGTTTAAGGATATGAATTGTAATCCCTCGAATATCTCCTATAATTTAAGGCAAAGATACATTATTAAAAATTCAATACATTAATTGAAATGGAACTGTAAACAATATACAAAAATCCAAAAGAAAGCAGAAAAATAGAAACAGAGGGGAAAGAAAAAAAAGGGAACAAATTGAAAATAAAATATAAAATAGTAGACAATAAGTTCATCCATATTGACCTTATGGTAAATATTATTGGAATACTTTAATTAAAAGCAGAAATTCTTATAATCAGTAAATTAAAAAGAAATAAAGATAAACAATATTCTACTTATGGTAAATGCAATTGAAATATAAAAAAACAGATAGATTGAAAGAAAGGAGATGGAGAAAGATAAAACATGTGAAGAATAAACACAAAAAGCTGGAGATAAAATTAACTTCATGAATAAATCTATTGGCAAAGATAAAGAGACATTTTAAACTGATAAAACGTTCAATTCATCAAGAAAACATAATGAATGTGAAAGTATAAACATCTAACAGAGCCTCAAAGTGCATATAGTATAATTTGAATTAAATGTGCAGATAATTCTACAATTAAAATAAGAGGTTTTTACACATTTATCTGAGATAGAGTAGAATAACTAAACAAGAAAAATTAGTATAGACATAAATAATCTGAATAGCACTACCTACTATGAACCAATTAAAAATTATGTACCACTGCCTCTAACAGTGGCAGAAGACATATTTATTTTCTTCTGCACCTGGTGTATGCATCAATAAATACATGTCAAATGTAAACAAAATTTATTAATTTTAAAGGTATTATGACTATGCAGAATAAGTTTTATAATCACAAAATATTTAAGTTAGAAATTTATCACAATATGTTATCTGGTAAAGCCCTAAATATAAAAACAAAACAAAAGAAAACAAAAGCTAAAACATTTCTAAACAATCCATGTGTAAAACTAAAATGTTACTATGAAAATTAGAAAGGTGGAGCTTAAGATAGCAGCCGGCAGATTGGGCTATAAAAATCTCCATGGAGGCAAGTGACAGTAAAGACTCTCCACATGAGTAGGCAGGTGCTGGTGGGAGTATGAAAGTCCATCTGAGGGGATACTCAGCTGCATGCACCCAAGTCAACCCTCTGAGGGTGACTGTAAGCCCCCACTGCACTGAAATTAGAGTGCAGCTCACAAGATCACCACAGAATCACCCTGCTGCCTGTGGGACTGTTCCTGAGAAAAGCCTGCTGAATTCAACTGATTCCCAGCAACTGGCACATGGTGCACACCATCACCTGGCATACTGGACCCACTGGAGCACAAGATTTGATTACTGGAGAGAGAGCATTGGGGGAATCTGGAGAGAGGAATACATGCCTATGAGGAGCCGCCCACCACAGCCATTCTCCAGGCAGAGATTTGCATTGCTCCACCCAGCTCCCCCCCATCAGCCTCCAAGTTGCTGCCTAAGCAACAAGGAAAAACTATTGCCCTAGGCACTCCCTTACCATTGAAGTTGAGGAGAGACTGCTCAGGGCTTTGCCTCACCACTTCACACTTAAGGAGGTGCTGGAAGAGGCTGCAGATGGAGCCCAGAGATCTGATATCTGTGAATGGCAGATCAACTACTCAGGGCTGGATTGTGGTCCAGAGGAAATATCCTGAGAGCACAAACTTCAGAGGAACCTGATGAGTTCCAGGCGCCCCATCCCCTACCCTGATCCAGCCATGGGACAAAGGGTATGGCCAGAAAAGGAGGAGGGAAAAACTCCAAAGAGATCAATGAGACAGCAAAGCTTCCCATCCATCATTCTATTTCAAAATAGAACAAATCCAGAGCCCGGTCAAGGAAGAACAGAGGACTAAGACAACATCCGAAGGGAAAGCCTCTCCTACTGACACTGAATAACAGAAATAAAAAAAATAAAAAAAATAAAAAAAACAAGAGATCTGTCACAAATGAGGAAAAGTCAAAGGAAGACCTCAGGCAATTCCAAGTCTACCAAAGACAAAACTCCTGAGAAATGGAAGTCACCAAAGACTGGCCCCAGAATATGACAGGGATCAGGGAACGGTTGGAAAGAGTGAATAAGTCTCAAGAAAGACAAGATGCAACACTGAAAGAACTTGTAACAGAGATTCTGGCAATAAAAAATTTCATCCAGGAAATAAATAACAAGATGAGAAGCATGGAAAGCAGAATTAATCTGGCTGAAGAAAGAATCTCAGAAATTGAAGACCAGAACATGGAATTAACCTGATCTGTAAAAAAACATAGAAAGAAGACTCAGAAAGAAAGAACAAAACCTACAAGAGATGTGTGATTATATCAAGAGGACAAACTTACGCCTGATTGGAATCCCAGAAGAAGAAAGGAAAAATGAGAACAACTTGGAACAAGTGTTCCAGGAGGTAATCCAAGAAAACTTTCCCCATCTCACCAGAGATGTGACCAGCCAAGCACAAGAGATACAAAGAAACCCCACAAAACATCAAATGAGAAGACCAACCCCTAGACACATAGTAACTTGCCTACACAAAGTAGGCAAAAAAGAAAAAATCCTAAAGGCAGCAAGTGAAAAAGGTCAGACTACCTACCGGGGAAAACCAGTCAGAATAGCTGCAGACCTATCAGCAGAAACACTGCAAGCAAGAAGGGACTGGAGCCCTATATTCAAGGTCCTCCAAGAAAACAATTTCAACCAAGAATTTCCTATCCAGCCAAGTTCAGCTTCCTCAGTGATGGAGAATTAAAATCCTTCCCAGACATCCAATCCCTAAAAAATTATGCAGCTTCCAGACCAACTCTACAGGAGACACTTAAAAAGGTATTAAGCACAGAAGAAAGAACAAGAAGAATCACCACACACTTTCCAAGAGAACAGCAGAGCATAGAATCAACAGAGAATACAGCACAACAAGAAACATGAAAACACATGCATACATTAATCCCAAAGCCAAAAGAAAACAAGCAAACAAAGAAAAAGCTTTATAAGAACCACATGACAGGGATAAACAATCACATTTCAATAATCAGTATAAATGTGAATGGATTAAATGCACCACTGAAAAGACACAGAATGGCAGACCGGATAAGAAACCATGACCCCATTATTTACTGCATTCAGGAACCTCATCTCACTACAAGGGATACACACAGACTCAAAGTTAAAGGATGGAAAATGAGTTTCCAGGTAAATGGACCACAAAAGAAGGCAGGAGTTGCAATCTTAAAATCAGACAAAACAACCTTTAAGCTATCAAAAATTTTAAAAGATGCAAAAGGATACTTCATAAAGATAAAATGTTTAATCCATCAACAAGAAATATCCATCCTAAACATATATGCACACAACACAGGAGAACCAGCATTGATAAAGCAACTACTAAGTCAATTTTAAAAGATATTGACTCTAACACTATTATTGCTTGGGAATTGAATACCCCCACTGACAGCCCTAGATAGATAGATCATCGAGGCAAAAAATCAGCAAGGAGATCCAGAGCCTAAACTTAACACTCAACCAAATGGATTTAGTAGATACCTACAGATTATTTCACCCAACAACCACAGAATATACATTCTACTCATCACCACATGGAACATACTTCAAGATGATCACATCCTTGGTCATAAATCAAGCATAAAAAAGTTCCATAGGGCTGAAATCTTGCCATGCACATTCTCAGACCACAGAGAATAAAAATAAATACCAAAACTAACAACATTTCCCCAAAGCCCACAAAGACATGGACATTAAACAACATGATGCTGAACAATGAATGGGTCAACACTGAAATCAGAGAAGAAATTGAAAGATACCTGGAAACAAATGAAAATTAATAAACATCTTACCAAAACCTCTGGGATACCATGAAATCTGTTCTAACAGGGGAATTTATAACTCTACTAGTACACATCAAGAAAATGGAAAGATCACAAGTGGAGAGCCTAACAAATCACTTAAGAGAGCTGGAAAGAGAAGACCACCAAGATCCCAACTTTAGCAGAAGAATCCAAATCACAAAAATAAAAGCCCAAATATGGGACATGGAGGACAAAAATATCATAGAAAACATCAACAAAACGAAAAGCTGGTTCTTTGAAAGAATTAACAAGATTGATGGACTCCTAGCCAGAATGACCAAGAAAAAGAGAGAAAAAGCCCAAATAAACACAATCAGAAATACAAAAGATCAAATCACAACTGATCCTGAAGAAATACAAAGGATTATCAGAGATTACTGTATACACCTATATGGAAATAAACTTGATAACCTGGATGAAATGGAGGACTTTCTGACATCACACAACCTCCCCATGTTAAAACAAGAAGACATTGAGACACTAAATAGACCAATAACAACCCAGGAATTTGACTCTGTCATATGAAAACTACCTACCAAAAAAAGCTCTAGACCAGATGGCTTTCCAGCAGAATTCTACAAAATGTACAAGGATGAGCTGATACCAATCCTACTGAAAGTATTCCAAGCAATTGAGAAAGATGGAATTCTTCCCAAATCATTTTACGAAGCTAACATCACACTGATAACCAAACTGGATAAAGATCCAACAAAGAAAGAGAACTACAAGCCAATATTCCTTATGAACATAGATGCAAAAATCCTCAACAAGATTCTAGCAAATTGGATCCAAAAACACTTCTCAAAAATCATCCACAATGACCAAGTTGGCTTCATCACCAGGATGCAGGGCTGGTTCAACATTCTTAAGACCATAAATGTAATTAAATACATCAACAGAAGTAAAAACAAGAATCACATGATTATCTCATTAGATGTAGAAAAAGATTTTGATAATATCTAGCACTCCTTCCTGATAAAAAAAAAACCCCTCAAACAACTAGGTATGGAAGAAACATACTTCAAAATAATAAGTGCCATCTACGACAAACCCACAACTAACATATTGCTAAATGGACAGAAACTAGAAACATTTCCCCTGACAACTGGAACAAGACAAGGCTGCCCACTCTCATCCCTCTTGTTCAATATTGTGTTGGAAGTTCTAGCTCAGGCAATTAGACAAGAGAAGGATATTAGGGGTATCCAAATAGAAAAAGTTATCCCTCTTTGCTGATGATATAATCCTATACCTTGAAAACACAAGAGAATCTATCAAAAACCTGCTTGTACTGATAAAAGACTTTGGCAAAGTCTCAGGGTACAAAATAAATGTGCAAAAGACAGTTGCATTTCTATACACCATCAACAAGCAGGCAGAGACCCAAATAAAAAGAACAGTCCCATTCACAATAGCCATCAAAAAAATGAAATACCTTGGCTCTTCCTAACTAGAGAAGCGAAAGACCTTTACAACGAGAATTACAAAACACTCTTCAAAGAAATTCAAGAAGACACAAACAAATGGAAAAATATTCCATGCTCATGGATAGGAGGAATCAACAATGTTAAGATGTCCATCCTATCAAAGGCAATCTACAGGTTCAATGCAGTACCCATTAAGTTACCAACGTCATTCTTCTCAGATCTGGAAGGGACAATACAGAAATTCATATGGAAACATAAACGACCATGAACAGCCAAAACAATCCTTAGCAAAATAAACAAAGCTAGAGGTATCACACTTCTAGACTTCAAACTTTACTGTAAGGCTACAGTAATCAAAACAGCCTGGTACTGGTACAAGAACAGGCACATAGACCAATGGGACAGGATAGAGATTCTGGAAGAAAAGCCTCAATTACTCAACCAACTCATCTTTGACAAAGCCTCCAATAGCAACCACTGGAGAGAGGAGAACCTATTCAGTAAATGATACTGGGAAAACTGGCTGACCACATGCAGAAGATTGAAACGGTACCCCTACTTATCACCATACACAAAAATTAACTCTAAATGGATCAAAGACCTAAACATAAAACCTCAAACTATAAGAATCTTAGAAAGCGCAGGTGACACCCTTTTGGAAGTTGGAACTGGGAACCATTTCCTATTTAGAACCCTAAAGGTTAATACCTTAAGAAATAAGATAGACATTGGGACCACATCAAACTAACGAGTTCTGCAAAGCAAAAGAAACCTTCAAGAGAGCAGGAAGACAGCGCACCAAATGGGAAAAAGTATTTGCCAACTGTATATCTGACAAAGACCTAACATTTAGGATTTACAAGGAACTCAAATGCACTGAAAAGAAAAACACAAACAGCCTCTTTAAAAAATGGGCAAAAGACATGAATAGACACTTCTAAAAAGAAGATATACAGGCAGCCAACAGACACATGAAAAAGTGCTCAGCCTCACTCATCATCAGAGAAATGCAAATCAAAACCACATTGAGATACCACCTAACCCCTGTAAAAATGGCCATCATTAATAAAACAAACAACAACAGATGCTGGTGAGGATGTGGAGAAAAAGGAACGCTTCTACACTGCTGGTAGGAATGCAGACTAGTACAACCTCTTTTGAAGACAGTGTGGCGATTTCTGAAAGAACTCAAAATTGATCTTCCATATGACCCAGCCATTTCCCTATTGGGAATATACCTGGAGGAACTCAAATTATTCTACAAAAAAGATACCTGCACACGTATGTTTGTTACAGCTCTATTCACAATAGCAAAAACATGGAACCAACAATGCTGCCCATTGAAGCTGGACTGGTATAAAAAAATGTGGTACATATACACAATGGAATATTATGAGCCATAAAGAAGGACAAATATATGGACTTTGCAGCAACTTGGATAGATTTGGAGTCAATCATACTCAGTGATTTATCACAGAAACAAAGAACTGAGTTCCATATGTTCTCACTCATAAGGTGACCTTGAACAATTATAATGCTATAAGAAAGCGATTGGCAGTAATAGAAAACTGTTGGGGGGGGGTGGGATTGGCAGTTGATGGAAACTGCTGGAGGAGGGAGGGGCATACCTCATCAACAAGGGTACCTGCATGATCAATGTTTATACACCTAACCCTGAATTGTGCCCCACATCTTTATAATAAATAATAAAAAATAAAATAAAAAGAAAATTATAAAGCACTTTGAACTTAATAAAAAGAAAATAAAACTGAGATACAGTTAAAGCAAGACTTCAAGGACAATTTACATTGTTGAATGCTTCTATAACAAAAAAAATTTTTAAGGTCAACAACCGATAACTAAGATTCTACCACAAACTCCTAGAAGAAAAATGAACAAAAAATGGAAAAAAGAGAACATGAAAATAAAGCGAAAAGATCAATAAGTATCAGAACAGAAAAAAAATTGAGAAAAATCAAAGCCAAAAACTGGTGCTATAAAATGATCAATAAGGAGGGAGAGAACTCTAATCAACAATATTTTAAGAGAGAAAGGAGTTATCATTGTAGTTGTTAAAGGGCAAATGAAGGAGTATTATAAATAATATTAGGTCAATAAATTAAACAATTTATTTGAAACAAACAAAAATCTTTAAAAGAAAAAAATTACCTAAGCTTATTCAAGAATGTACATAGATTTAATTTTCTATGTACCTATTAAGTAAAGGTATAATTCAAAACTTAAATTTTACTAAAAATTCATGGCACAATGACTTCAGCCATTAATTATACCAAATATTTAAAAGACAAATATCACCAATTTAACATAAACTTGAGAAACTGATCAAGGTGATACAATTTTGAATTCATCTTATGAGGTCCATATAGCTGATAGCAAAAGACAAAACTATCATCATAAAAGAAACATATATAAGTGGACCCTGAACACCTATCATAATACTACAAAAAAGGAATTGGCAGTAGTGGGACACTACCAGGGGAGGGGGTGGGCATATCACATCTATAAAGGTGCTTGATCCTAACTCAGGTGAAGTGAGGTCCAATGGGAGGCCCAAAACTTCACCTGTACCTAAACCACTTATATACCCAATTCTGACTTGTACCTCTCACCTAAAAATTAAATTAAATTAAAAAAAAAGAAATGTACTTAATAATATCTTTTGTAAATATAATTGCAAGAGATGCCCTAAGGGATTTTTCGGTTTCATCCTTATACAATCTTGCTTACTTCCATCGTGGAGTATTTGTTCAGTTTTTCCATGGCAGTTAGGATCAATCATCTCAGCCAGCATAATAACTTTTTTTTTCTTTTTTTTTTTTGTCTACTGATTCATGGGCTTGAGGAGTTCAAAATGACCAGGCAGCAATTTCAATTTCTAGTTCAATGGAATCATTGTTGTGTCCCCTGGTGGAAGTATTGTTTCCTTTAGAACTAAAACCGCTAAGCCACAATGTTAGTTGTGTTTCTATAAACCAGCAATGAACAATCCAAAAAGACAATTAAGGAAATAATTCCATTTCAAATAACAAATAAAAGGACAACATACCTATAAAAAAGTTTAACCAAGTTTATACACTGAAAACTGCAAAACATTTTTGAATGACATTAAATAAGACCTAATTCAATGAAAAGATACCTCATGCTAATGGATAGAAAGACAATACTGCCAAACTGGCAATATTCCTAAAGCAATATACAGACTCAATGCAATCCCTACTAAATCCCCAAAACTTTCTGATTCAGATAGAAAAAGCTGATCCTCAAAGTCCTATGGAAGTGCAAGGGGCCCTGACTGGTAAAAACCAAAGTTGAGAAAGAATTACAATGTTAGGGATACGTATTTTCTAATTCCAAACTTACTGTAAAACTACACTAATCAAAACATCATGACATGGACATAAGGACAGACATATAGCTTGAGGGCCCAAAAGTAAACTCAAACATTTATGGCCAGCTGATTTTTGACAAATGAGGAAAAAATACTCTGTTCAATACATGGTGCTGAAAAATTATATAATTACATGCAAAAGAATGAAATTGGATCGCTACTTTATACTGCATACAAAAATTAAGGTGAAACAATGACCTAAATATAAGAGCTCAAATCATAAAATTCTAGAAGAAAACATATATGTAATTCCTTACAATGTCAAATTTGATAATGGATTGTTTGAGTAGATTGACATCAAAAACACATACAACAAAAATAAATATATAAATTGAACTGTGTCAAAAATAAAAATGGTGTGCCTCTAAGTTCAGTATCAATGAAGTAAGAACATCTACAAAACAGAAAAAAATTGCAAGTTATATATTATGTGAGGGTTTAATATCTAAAATACATAAAGATCACAACTCAACAATAAAGAAACAAAGAGCTTAATTTAAAATGAGCAAAAATACTTTAAAATTTTTAAAAATAAAAAATAATGAACAAACACACATAAAGATATCCAGTAGTACTGGTAATTAAGAGAATGCAAATCCAAACCACAATGAGATAGAGCTTAACACTTATTCAAATGGCTGTAATAAAAGTAAACAAAAAGTAATAAGTATAGATGAAGAAGCAGAGAAATAGAAAGCTTTGTACATTGCTGGTGGGAAAGTAAAACCGTGTAGCCACTGTGGAAAACATTTGGCTATTTTTCAAAAAGTTAGGCATATAATTATTATATGACCCACTAATTCCACTCTTAGGTATATATCCAAGATAAGTAAAAACATATGTCCACGCAAACATTTATATAGAACATTGACTCTTACCTACACCAAACAAATAAACCTCAAAATGAGTCACAGTTGTAAATGAACAGTTACAAAATTCCTAAAATTAAATATAGAAGAACTCAGTGAAGCTATAGAGAGAGCAGAAGTAGCTATACTTACATCAGATGAAACAGACTTTAAGTCAAAACTACAAAAAGACCAGGCGCAGTGGCTCATCCTGTAATCCCAGCACTTTGGGAGGCTGAGGTGAGAGGATTGCCTGAGCCCAGGGGTTCGAGACCAGCCTGGGCAACTTGGTGAGACTGTGTCTCTACAGTAAATCACGAAAACTAGTCGGGCATGGTGGTGTACGCTTCCAGTTCCAGTTACTTGAAAGGCTGAGACGGAAGGATAGCCTGAGCCCAACAGGTTGAGGCTGTGGTGGTTGTGAGCGTGCCACTGCACTCCATCCTGGGAGACAGAGTGAGACTCTTACTCTAAAAAAGAAAATACTACAAAAAGAGACAAGGTCATTATTTAAGGATAAAAGGTTCAATTCAGCAAGAGGATATAATCACTGTAAATACATATGCACTTGACACAAGAGCATTCAGGTATATAAACAATTATTATTGTAAACCAATAAAATAATAATTGAGGACAACAACAGCCATTCTCAGCATTGGACAGACCATCTAGAAAGAAAATCAGCAACAAAAAACATTGAGTTTAAACTTTATTTTAGACCAAATGAGCCTAACAGACATTTATAGAACAAAGTTCTCTTTGTAGAAATCTTTCCTCTCCTTGGTTAAATATAATCCCAGGCATTTTAATTTTTTCATAGCAAATGTAATTGGAAGCGCGTTCTTGATCTGATTCTCAGCTTGGTCAGTGTTGGTGTATAGCAGTGTTACTAATTTGTGTGTGCTGATTTTGTATCCTGAGACTTAACTGAATTCATTGATCAAGTCAGGGGTCTTTTGGAGGAGTCTTTAGAAATTTCTAGGTATAAGATCATATCATTTAGATACCCCTTTATTTCTTTCTCTTGCCTGATTGCTCTGGCTAGGACGTCTAGTACTATGTTGAATAGTGATGAAAGTGGGCATCCTTGCCTTGTTCCAGTTCTTAGGGGGAATGTGTTCAACTTTTCCCTACTCAGGATGATGTTGGCTGTGAGTTTATTGTAGACAGCTTTTATTATTTTGAGGAATGTTCTTTCTATGTCTATTTTGCTGAGGATTGTTATCATGAAGGGATGCTGGAATTTATCAAGTGTTTTTTCTGCATGTATTGAAATGTTCACATGATTTTTGTTTTCAATTGTGCTCATGTGGTAGATCACATCTGTTAACTGCATATATTGAATCATCTTTGTAGGCAGGAAATTAGAGGTCAGTAAGATAACTCACATAATTTTGGAATTGTCATTTGTGCAAGAACATTGGAAAAGATGTTCTAATGTCTCTAGGACTTGCTCTCCATTTGTCTTTCTTTGAATTTCAGCAGAGAGGCACTTTAAAAGTGAGAATCAGCCAAAAAAACCACAACACTTCTAAGCCCCATTTCTGAACATCCAATCACAGAGAGGACCTACTCTTCCACTGGTTACACATCGCATAATTCTGAACTCTGATTGTCTTACTTTGGGTCACTACTAAAAATGTGCAAAGTTACACAAAGTTTTAATACATTAGCTTTTTAAAGTAAAATATCTCATTAATAACTTTTATATGATTATATATTCAAATTGTAGCATTTATTATACATTGGGCTAAATATTATAACTAGTGTCACATGTTTGCTTTATTTTTTTATGTGACTACCAGAAACAATAAAAAATTAGATATGTGCTTCACATTAGTGGCTCACGTTCCATTCCTATTGCATGACACCTTCAAGGACAAGAGTCACATAGAGTTAAAACAAATAGTTAACTTGTGATCTTTCCAATTTCTTCATGTGTGTTCACAGAGATATGAATTCCCCTCTTAGTACTGTTTTCGTGGCATCCCAGAGATTTTGGTAAGACATTTCTTCGTTTTTATTTGTTTGCAGGAGCCTTTTAATTTCTGTTTTGAATTCCATGTTGACGCAGGAGTTGTTTAGCATCATGCTGTTTAGTGCCCATGTCTTTGTGGGTTTTGAGGGAACTTTGGTGGTGTTGATATTTATTTTTATCCTACTGTGGTCTGAGAAGGTGCATGGCAGTATTTCTATCTTATGGAATTTGTTTATGCTTGATTTATGGTTGAGGATGTGGTCAATCTTAGAGTACATTCCATGTGGTGATGAGTACATGTATATTCTGCGGTTGTTGGGCGGAGTGTTGGGTGGAGTGCTCTGTAGGTATCAATTAAGTCCATTTGGTCAAGTTTCACGTTGAGATTCCA
>CAUYQG010233839.1:0-12728 GCA_963574415.1 Tarsius wallacei | reverse complement strand
TTTTTTTTTTTTTTGAGTTGGAGTCTCACTCTGTCGCCCAGACTGGAGTGCAGTGGCCACTCCCGGCCACCGCAGCCTCGACCTGCTGGGCTCTGGCGATCCTTCCGCCTCAGCCTTCCAAGTAGCTGGAACTACAGGCACACGCCACCACGCCCGGCTACTTTTTGATGAGGTCTCGTAGAGATGAGGTCTCACCAAGTTGCCCAGGCGGGTCTCCAACCCGCGGGCTCAGGCAATTCACTCACCTCGGCCTCCCAAAGCGTGGAATTCCAGGCTGAGCCACCGAGCCCAGCCAAAATTAATTATTTTCTATTTCAGTAGCTTTAGGGGTACAAGTGGTTTTGATTACATAGATGAATCGTACCGTGGTAAAGTCTGGGCTTTTAGTGTACCAGTACATGAATACTAATGAACAGAATACATGGTATACAATAAATAATTTTAGGCTGCCTCTTTGAGGACAGCACTGTTATAAACAATTTTCACTGCTGCCACACCTACACTGGCCCCTAAGAATCAAAGAGAAGAGGCCTGTCTTCCTCTTTCTAGTTATGTGCTTGTTCATTGGGGTGTGCCAGCAGACACTGTCCTTCAAAGGCATGCCAAGCAACCAAGCAAAAAAGAGCCTGCATAGGCTCTTTTTAGGCAGGTGATTAACACCTGTCTTTTCTCTTCCAGTTTTATTCAAATAGCCTAGTATCTAAGACGACAGATTCATCAAAGCAGGTACAGTCAGCATCTTGAGGTTTGATTGCTCAATTAAGTTCAAGGCAAATTACCTCTAAAATACAGTTCTAATATACTATGTGTAGGAGACATTTTTTCCTAGCAACACACTTGGAGCACAAATAACTTGTGCCTAGTGCGAAACATTAGTATTCTCAAAAGTAGCAACATTGATTTTTTTCTCTACATGTTCTACATTTTCTCTTTTTGAAATGAGCAAGAGGACAAATCAGACAGGTTCTGAGAACCTGTGCTTTTATAGGAGGTGTGGAGGAGGAAGGTTGGCACAAATCAGAATTGAGGCGTCCTTTCTGCTCTGGCATAAGAAGGTGGGATAAAGCCCTGAATTCACGGATGGTTTTTGTTATTGCTGTTGTTTTGAGTCGGGGTCTCACTCCTTACCCAGGCTGGAATGCAGTGGCAGGATTAGGACTCACCGCGGCCTCGACCTCCTTGGGCTCAGGTGAGCCTTCTGCCTCAGCCTTCTGAGTAAACTGGGAATACCGGTGTATGCCACCAATCCCAGCCTTACTAGCAAGCACCTTTCTGATCTGGTCTCACTCTCACTAAAGCCTCACTGACCTTATTGCTGTTCTGGCAACAACCCTGCGTTGGCTGTGTTCCACTTGCTGCCCCTCCCCCAGTTATCTACCAGGTTTGTCCTCTGCTTCAAGTGGTCACCCTAATCACACTCTACATAAAACAGTCCCTCTCTTCCCCTTATTTTCTTTACTCTGCTTTATTCTCGAAGCTCCGATCACCATCCGACAGGCTTTTTATGTTTTGTCTATTGTCTGAGACATACCCCTCCTAGATGCAAACCTCCACGGGAACAAGGACTTGGTTTTGTTCCCTACTTACATCTCCAGCACGTACAGCAGTGCCTGACACCCCTTAGGAGCTCAATACACGCTGAGTGGCTCAAGGAGTGGGTGCAGGTGGGGCACAGGGTATGGCAAATGTGTTTGGAAAGGGTTTGGGGGTGTGCTTTCAGTCCAACAAAAACACACTCTCCATCCTTTTTCTCCTCTTCTCTCCTGCACTTCAAAAGCTGGGGGCAAGCGACGGGAATGCGGGAAATAAGGCAAAATCCTAACTAGCCCAGCTCAAATGCTGATGAAAAACGAATGAGCAAGCACAGAAAGGGAGAGAACAAATGCACGCGCAAAAGTGAAGGAAACGAGCGAAAAGTAAGGAGAAAAGGTGAACAGACGTCACTGTCTCGGGTCACGCTCCCCGATTCCCCGGAGGCCAGGCGAGGCGCGCCTCGCAGGCCGCGCGGCGTCACTGCCACCCGGGAAGGCCAGGCCCGCCTTCCCTGTTGGCGTCCCCGTGCCGGCCCCGCCGAGGCCGCAGCACGCGCCAGTGGGCTCCGCGAAGGCGGCGGGGACTACAACTCCCAGGATGCCGAGCGCGGGCGCGCCTGCGCGGTGCGGCCGGAGGCGGCGGTCTGTTCTCCGCTGAGGAGGAGCGGGGCAGAGGAGGGAGGCAGCGGGTGAGAGTTCAGAGTTCAGCAGCAGCAGCCCGAGCCCATGATTCCCATATGCCCTGTAGTTTCTTTCACCTATGGTGAGTCTAATGTGGCCCGCGAGGCCTCTGCCCGGCCCCCTTCCCGGCCCGGGGCGGCGGGGAGGCGCGGGGGCTGGGGCTGGCTCCGGGGAGGAGGCGGCGGCCGCCACCGGGGCGTGCGAGTGAGTGAGGGAGTGCGCGGCGGGAGGGGGAGGCGGCGCGGCCGCGGTCCGGGCCCCGCCGGGGCTGCTTCTTACCGCGCCTCTCTCTCTCTCTCTCTCTCCCCCCCCGCTGCCCTCCCTGGGCGTCTCGGCCCCTCCGCGTCTTTCCTCCCGCCATGGGACCCGACTCTCCGTGCCCGCCGCAGTGCCCAGCCGGCTGGGGGAAGATGCCAAAATGGCGACCGGCAACTACTTTGGATTCACCCACAGCGGGGCGGCGGCGGCGGCGGCTGCGGCCCAATATAGGTAACGGCACCCGCTCCCTCCCTCCCTCCTCTCCCCCTGCTCGCCCCTGGGCCCCGATCCCGCCGACGCGACGCCCCAGCCCCCACTCGGCGGTCTTGGGTTCCGGCCGGCTGCGGGCCCGGCCCCGCGGCCTCTCCCGCCCCGCCCTGCGCGGCCTGCGGCGGGGAGCGGCCCCCTGTGAGGGCGGGTAGGTAGAGACCGCCGAGGTTTAGGGACGTGGAGGGCCGCAGGGGCCTTCGGCGGCCCCGGAGCTAAAATGGCCTCCCGCGGCCGCCCCAGCCCAGCCGCCGCCGCCGCCCGGCAGGCCCCCAGTCCCCGCCTCCGCGCGTCCTGTCCTCTCCCCTTATCGTCCTCCCACTTGGGGGATGGAGAGGGTGGGCGAAGGGACCGCGCGGGGAGTGCCGAGTTGCAGGCCCACAGGCCTCTCCCGCGACGCCGGGCTTCGTCTTCGCCTGGTTCTCCAGCCCCTTGGGCCCAGATAACGTGTCGTCGTCTCGGGTATCTCCGTCTAGTGGCTTCCCCTGGCTCTCCGCCGCGAATCCTGCGAACAAACTGAGGGTGTCCCCGCATTCATCGGGTTCCTTGAGTTTTCCCTGCAAGGAGAGGCGTTAACCTATCAACCACCTGTGAATTGGGTGGTTTAGACTGGAAGAGATGTGCGAAGTTTCTAGTGCTGTTAAATGAGAGCACAGCCTTGTTTGAGCTGTTGAGTTTTGGGCTTAGGGTGGGCCGGTGTCTCTTTGGGATTCTACCTCCCCCCCGGCGGGGGGGGACGGGGGTGGGGGGGAACGACGATGCAAGCGAGATTGTACTGAGTCACTGTCATGCACCATAGGAAGTCTCTACCTGACGGGAAGCTCTAGTATTTCTGTCTGTAGGTCATACATCTTCTCAACGACAAACGTATACACACATAACTGGAATTTTTAAATTGTTACCTTTGAGTCAATCTGAAACAGTCTTTTGATTCAGGCCGTAAGCTCACAGGGCTTCTGAGTGAATATGCTTTGTATATGTCGTAGGTATCTGTAATAGGTATATTAGCTGTTGATTAAATAAACCCAGGTCGTTTTTTTCATATGATTTACTTCCCGAAGCCAGAAGACCTGAGTTCGGCCTCTTTTGCTCTTGATTTTATGACGTTGAGTACATCATATATTAGGATTTTCATTTTCCTCATCTGTAAAATGAGATACCGCGCTATCTTTTGGGGTTGAAATTTGTAGTTCTGAGAAACAAAGTTGCCGTATTTCATGGAATCCCAGATGTCATTTATTGTAAGAGGTACCATTATTTTATGTATTGCTAAAAAAAAGGTTGCCAATTAAAATAAGACCAAGTGCTTAAGACCCTATTGATTTTTAAGCAATCAAAAGGTCCAGATGTACATTATGTTGATGAAACTGGCATTTTACTAATTGTTGAATGCCATATGGCATTTATAAGTCTCTTTTCTGGAGGCCTGCGTTCCAGAAAATGGACTGAGATGACAAATTGATAAGGCAAAATCTTGGGGCTTCTCAGACATTAACAAATACTTTGCTTACAATTTGTGATAATTAAGCAACTAACAAAGTTTCTGCTACTTTGATAAAATCTTTTAGGGCTAATTATTTTTGTGTAGAGAGGAAAAAAAAAATCAAGCCCTTTTTTGGGGGTGGGGAGAGGAAATAGTTAATCAGTATCTGTGCCATAAATCTGCTGCTTGCAAGTACTGTGTGTTCTATCTAGAAAAGGCTGTACTTAACCATAATAATTTTGCTTGTTTTATACAGTATTTTCTGTTTTGCTAGTATTGGCTGAGTGGTAGATTTGTTGGATTATTAACTTCTTTTTTTTTTTTTTTTTTTTTTAAATGAAACGTGGATTTGTTATAAGTGGCACTTTTGAAATGTTTTTTCCTAAATGCACACCCTCATAGAAATGAAGGGAGAGAATTCTAAATTTAAAGGTACTTAATTTGATAAAAATATTTACCTGCATGTGTTTTATTCCAACATGGGAAACTATTACAGAATTTCTGTACCAATTTTTTTTTTTTTTTTGCTTTGAATCGTGAAGTTTCAGTAAACTAACAGCAATTCAGATTATTAAATTGATTGTTAGGTATATGTCTAATGAGAAAAAACTAGTCTTTTAACATTATTCATTATTGCCAAACCTAGTTAAGGCACTCTGTCCTGGTATATATATCATAGTACATGAAAATTTCCAGCCTGGGCAACTTGGCAAGACCTCATGTCTACAATAAATCAAAAAATTAGTGGGGTGTGGTGGCACACGCCTGTAGTTCCAGCTACTTGGAAAGCTGAGGCTGAAGGATTGCCCGAGCCTAGCAGGTGGAGGCTGCAGTGACTTTGAGCATGCCACTGTACTCCACCTTGGGTGACAGAGTGAGACTGTGACTCAAAAAAAAAATAGTACATGAAGACTGTTTAACTGTTTGCACTTAATGATAAGAAATCAGGCCCAATAATGTTAGAACTTTGACTCAAAGAAGATGAAGAAATAAACACATCATGCAATGATGACGGTGATTTTTCTTTCTAGCTAGAAATAATTATAATGAAACTTTTAGAGGTGGAAGACCAAGGCCTATTTTGCTAATTTTTTTCCTCATTTAAAAGATCTCATACTCAGGAAAATCTTAAGTACAGTACTGTTAACCTTGGAACACTTTTATGAAGATACTTTTCAACCAAACGTGTATCAAAAATACAGTATTCATGCGATCCTTCCTTCTGCTTCAGCCTTCCAAGTAGCTAAAACTACAGGCATGCACCACCACACCCAGCTAATTTTTTTATTTATTGTAGAGATGAGGTCTCACCAAGTTGCCTGGGCTGTTCTTGAAGCCGTGGGCTCAGGCAGTCCTCTCACCTTGGCCTCCCAAAGTGCTGGAATTATAGGTGTGAACCACCACACCCAGCCAAAAAGTTTTTTGAAACCCTTATAGTATTATTGTTATTGAGATTTCTACTACTTAAGAAATAGCACCTGTAGGAATGCCTGCTGAAAATTAGGCACTAGACTAGGAAGTTTTATATTTAATCTTCATCTTAAGTTAAGTGAGGAAACCAAGTCTCAGAGAGGTTAAGTGACTTGGCCAAGTGACTGAAGAGATGGAACTAGGATTCAAATCCCAAGTCTGTCTAGCTCCAAATTTATGCCCTTTTCATTATAGTATACTATATGGCGGTTTACAAAAGCATACTCAAGCATACCCCTTAACCATTGTATACAGGGATATTCTAGCTCACCTTACTCTATTAACAGCGTGTAAGAAATATAAATGTGATAGCAACAATGCTTTTGGAAGTAATATTTTCATTATTTCAAGCACATTCAATACAATATGCATCCTAAGGTCTCTGATTCAACAATGGAAGAGCTATATAATTAACTGTTGCAGTATTTTTTTTTTTTTTCTTGTAAAGCCAGTAAATTTCCATCACCAGGTTTGATTTCAGAAACCTGTTTACCTGGTTTTTTCATCTCAGTGATTAATTCTTTTCTACCTTACTAGTGTTACTTTTATTCTTCACGATACAATGTTCTTAACACTACATTCAGATAAAAAGGAAAACTCATGGACTTACCAGCCTCCTCAAGCTAACTGTTAGCCCACCCAATTAGCCTAGTGATGTAAAGAGATACTTATCCTTCAGGAACAGGTGTCCCTTAGCCATCTCAAAATCATTAGACTGAGATACCTTCTTTTGACCAGCAAATTCCTCCTTTCACAAATGCTTAACTTAAATGTCCAGCAACAATCAGAGTCCACTTACTGTTATGTTCAAGGTTTCTCTAAAGAATAAGTAAAAGGAAACTGGCTGTTTAAAACCCTCAAAGGCTGGGCGGGGTGGCTCACGCCTGTAGTCTCAGTACCTTGGGGAGGCAGATGCTAGAAGATCACCTGAGCCCAGGGGTTCAAGACCAGCCTGGGCAACTTGGCTAGATCTTTTCTCTACAATAAAAAAATTAGCCAGGCGTGGTGCCGCATGCCTGGAGTTTCAGCTACTTGGAAGACTGACGCTGAAGGGTCTCATGAGCCCAGAAATTTCAAGGCTGTGGTGGCTGTGAGTGTGCCACTGCACTTTGGCCTTGGCGACAGAGTGAGACTCTTGACTCAAAACAAAAAAAAAAAAACAAAAAAACCACAACCTCTCAAAGAAATAATTATGTCCTATTAATTGTGGAATATAATGGGGCTATTTTGTAATGTTTATTAAATACACTTATGTATGTATATGGCACAAACTGAACTCCTATGAGAATTTCTGTATTGTCAGTAAAGTGGGAAAAAAAATGATTTCTGATTCCACTAAATGTTTAGGAAGGTTTTATCAACTAAGAATTTTCTTTCCTCACATTCTTTGCTACCCTAAAGCCCTTATAACTATTAAAATAGTTATTCCCCCAAGATTTATCATAAAATAAAATCAGATTTGTCTAAGTAAGTATATCTTCTCATACATAAAAGGTGCTCTACTGAAATAGGCTACCCACCCGACCAAATTTTCTTTCTGCCAGAAGCCATTGCCTATATTTTCACCAGTTCTGAGATCTGTTCTGTCCTGTGTACCCACAAATTAACATTCTATCGGAATTATACATAAGTAAACACAAATAGATGAATATTTAAAAACTTTTCTCCCCAAAGGGGGAGGAAAGTCCATGAAAGGTCAGATAACAAAAAAATTGCATGTTCGAGAGTGGCATACGGTATAACAGGCTTATTGCCTTAACATACACACACAACAGGAGAAAAACATTCTGTAGCTGATGAGACTTAAAGCACAAGGGCTGAGTAAATGCTTAACATAAATGCACTATCACAAATGAAAAACTTAGCTAATCTAAGTTACTGACAGAAATTTATAAAATCTATCAGATACCTTTTTTTTTTAAAAGCAGAATTTATTGAGGACAGAAAAGCTCCCGGGGCGGGGGGAGGGGACCCAGGGGTCCTCAATAAATTCTGCTTTTAATGTTTATAGTGATGAGAGTATTCAAGAGTAGTCATGATAATCTTATAAGAAATAATAAGGAAAAGACTTGTAATATCACATACCAAAACTTTATTAATAGAAAAATGTTGTGTTGGTATGAGGATAGATAAACAGATCATTGGATTAAAATGGAGATCCCAGAGATAGACAGATGCTTATATGGGCAGTTGGATTAGAATGTATAGCTGTTTAAATAAAGGTCTTTGTCAAAAAAAAAAAAGGCAAATCAGCTACATTATCATTCAGAGAAATAAGTCATCAGGTTAATCAGAAGGCAGTCCTTGGCTTTACAGTGACAAAGTATGTTAAAATTACTTAAATGCATCTTTTTTTTTTTTTTTTTTTTTTTTTGAGTTCAAGTTTCACCTGTCGCCCAGGCTGGAGTACAGTGGCTTGCCCACAGCCACCCCAGCGTTGACTCACTGGGCTCCAGTGATCCTTCCGCTTCAGCCTTGCAAATAGCTGGAACTACAGGCACACGCTACCATTCCCGGCTGATTTTTTTTTTTTTTAATTGTAGAGATGAGGTCTTGCCAAGTTGTCCAGGCTGATCTCTCGTCTTGGCCTCCCAAAGTGCTAGAATTACAGACTGAGCCACCTAGCCTGGCCTTAAATGCATCTTTAATCTACTGGTTAAAGGTGTGGCATGCACTTACTGTGCTTGTCCTTAAATTGTCCTTGACACCACTTTGTCAGGATCCAGAATGAGAGTCATTATCTGAGTATGTCATTTCTTAGTGTTTCTTGAAAACCATATGTAGTACAGCTTTTAATTCATACTTACAGAGATCAAATGAATGAAATAAATGTTGAGTTTTTTTTGTTTTGTCTTATTAATTAGTCTTCTGGTATATGCTGTATACAAAAATGCATTTGTAGGGAGTAATTTGCCTATTTAATACTTGTTAAGCATCTACAATATGCATAGTCCCTGCTCCCAAGGGGCATGAGGTGGAGACAGATACATCTATAAATAACTATGCCATGATAATAATCATAACTGAGTTTTAATGAAATACTGAAATGGGAAATTGGAGGATTCTGGCAGTGAAGTTTGAAGTAGACTTCACGGTCTTTCATTCTGAAAATTGAGAGGTGGTCATTTTAGCCAAAGAAAAATGTGTTGAGTGAAGACAGGAATTTATGGATTACATTATATGATTGAGACTACATAGGCTCTGAAGTCAGACTACTTGAGCTGAATCTAGTTCCTTCTGTTCCCTGACATGTAACCTTGGACAAACAGTTTCTTGGTATGTTAGTGTCTTTGTAAATTGAAGATAATGTATCTACCTCGTAGGACTGAGGTTCTAAGAACAAGAAGTGCAATATGTATAAAAAGAAAACAGCATATATGAGAGAATAGCTTGGTGACTTCATCAACGGAGCATACCTGTGTAATTAGCACCCCAAAACAAAAAGACCTTTATCAACATCCCAGAAGGTCTCTACATTCTCCATTGGATTGTTTTGAGGATTCATAATTATTTGTAAAGAACACTATTTGGCATATATTATATTCTCATCAATGTTATCCGGTTTTTAGTAGCCATTTGGAAATGGGACTCAGAAATGAGGTAAAGACTGGTAGTGTAAATCTGGGTATCATCCATATGGTGGTGATCTACTGTTATAGCTGTGAATATGGATGAAACCAGAGAAGGTACAGTGTTTGGCATATATCAAGCATTTAGTGACATGTTTTGAATGAGTTAAATAAAAAATAGAACTGTGGTTGCAAACTTGGGGAACAAGTTTGTTTTTAAGGTAGGGCCAAGGAAGGAAACACATGGAAAGCCAGGAGAATGTAGTGTCAAGAAGACCAAAAAACAGTAGAGAATTCAGCTTTAGAGAGACTGAATTAGGGTTTTATACAGTTTGAAATTAGCAGTATAATTTTAATGAGTAGCCATTATGGGAAAACCAAAGTCTGATAGTTTGGAACTAGAG
This sequence comes from Tarsius wallacei, assembly GCA_963574415.1. NCBI lineage: Eukaryota > Metazoa > Chordata > Mammalia > Primates > Tarsiidae > Tarsius > Tarsius wallacei. Next base: position 3,064 of record CAUYQG010233839.1, on the reverse strand, counting down.
AAAGATTAGCATAAAATTTTGCTTAAAATAAGTTTGTAGTCTAGTGTTCACATAGATACTTAAGAGTCCTAGAGGTCACATGGGCTTAAAGTATTGGAAAGCAATGTGGTTGAAGATAATGAAAATAATTTTTTTAAAATAATTTTTTAAATTCATATTTTATTTCTGGGAAAAGCTATAGTACAAAATGAATTACATTAGTATGGTAGTCAGCATTAAATGGACAAAGAATGTCCTTGAAAACAGTTTGAAGAAATGTGACACTTTTGATGGGAACAACAGTAGGAGAGCTTTTAAAACAATAACCTTGTAGATGTGAGCAAAGAATGCTGAAATTTTTGAAGGGGGCTTTTTAACTTCTCTCACTTCCCCAATACTGCCCATCCCCAAGTCATTTTTTAATAACCAAAATGGTCTTTATAAAATGTAAGTTTAATGATAACATTCCTTTGGTTAAATTACTATCAGAGTATCTGATTCTTCTAGCTTTATAATTAGAGGTCTGTAATCCCTTATCCACAATTATGAAATTCAAACACTTCGGAAAATACTTGTAATAAGTTTGGAAAAAAAAAAAAACTTGACAGTAAAAACTGAATTGACAGAAGGCTAATTTTTATTCCATCTCACTCTGAATATTCATACCTTTCCCAGAAGAAATGTTAATGTGTTTCAGAAGTGACGAAGAATTTGTTTTTCTTGGTCATGGAACGTTATAGAGCACTGTGCTTTAATTATTACGGTATCCATCAGTATTTTTTGTACCCAGGTGAGTTTCTTTTTTGAGCTGTTCTAGCTATTCACAAATAGTTATGAGAATTGACATTTCCTGATTTGTATTCTTTCTTACAGGCCTTTCAAAGTACAAAATACTATCCTTATTTTTCAAAATGGAATAAAATTAATCTATCTTGCAAGATTTGCATTATGAAATCTTAAACATTTTGCTGTTTTATGATCCTAGGAATAATTTATTTACTTTTCACTTATTCCCAACTGTGCTAAGAAGAGACTAATTTAATTGGAAAATGAAAGAATGTTGGAATTAGTTAGAAGGATAGTACAATAGTGAAATAACTGGATGATACTACATTGTCCAAATATTGCATCTTCTCTTTTTTTTTTTTTTTTTTTTTTAGTTGGAGTCTCACTCTGTCGCCCACGCTGGAGTGCAGTGGCACGCTCACAGCCACCCCAGCCTTAACCGGCTGGGCTCAAATGATCCTTCAGGCTTAGCCTCCCAAGTAACTGGACCTACAGACATGCGCCACCACACCCAGCTAACTTTTTTATTCATTGTAAGATGAGGTCTTGCCAAGTTGCCCAGACTGGTCTCGAACCCATGGGCTCAGGCAATCCTCTCACCTCAGCTTCCCAAAGTGCTGGGATTATAGGCGTGAGCCACTGCACCCGGCCACATCTTCTTTTAAGGCGTAAAAGAAAGTAGAGACACTAACTTTGTAGTTGGCATTTAGTTTTTCTTCAACACAGTTGAGAATTCATAATTGTTCATTCTCTGTCCATACCGACAGAGAAGAAAATTGACATGGGAATATGTTTCACAATTATTAGATAACTCAGAAGATGAATGCAAAAAATAATACCACTCTAGACAAAGTTAGTTATATAAGCAAAATCTCAGACTAAGAATCTTCAGATGGTAGTGTCCTAGATGAATTTTCCAAACTCAAAAATCAATAAATAAACTGTATTTTTAAGAATTAAAAAGGAAATACAACATTCTCTCCAGTTAGTCATTCATTAGAAAGGGCTTCATTATTTAGTATTGTGTGACAGGAGAACCAGAACATCTTGTTTTGCCAAAAGGATATGTGGCATAATTCTTTCATCTTTCGTGATGTTTGTGCACCAAAATTTACTTGATATGGTTCATTAGTGGACAAATGCTGAAAGGCAGATGTTATATACAAAAAATGATTGGAAAGAGTTGTAGAAATGAAGAGAGTTATTGGACTAATCATTCTACATTAAAATTGAAAATGTTTTGCAGTTACAGAGCAAAGAAGATGACTCTCTTTAGCAAAATATGAGCCATCAGACGTTTCAAGCATTGCATCTTGGCCCTGCAAGTCCAGAAGTAATGATAAACTAGAACCCATTAAAAATGTTTCAAGACCAGGCATGGTGGCTCATGTCTGTAATCCAGCACTTTAGGAGACCGAGGTGGGAGGATTAGGAGACCAAGGTGGGAGGATTGCTTGAGGCCAGGAGTTCAAGACTAGCCTGGGCAACATAGTGAGACCTCATCTCTACAAAAAATAAAGTTAGCCTGGTGTGGTGGTGCACGTACACATCTATAGTCCCAGCTACTCAGGAGGCTGAGGCAAAAGGATCACCTGAACCCAGGAGTTCGAGACTGTGGTGAGCTATGGTCTGTCACTGCACTCCAGTCTAGGTGACAGAGTGAGACTCCAACTCAAAAAAAAAAGAAGACGGGATAATGAAAATTAGAGACCTGCTGGGCTCAGGCAATCCTTCTATCTCAGCCTTCCAAGTAGCTGGAACCACAGGTGTACACCACCACGCCTGCTAATTTTTTGGTTGATTGTAGAGATGGGTCTCACTAAGTTGCCGAGGCTGGTCTCAAACCCCTGAGCTCAGGCAGTTTCCTGGCCTCCGCCTCCCAAAATGTGGGATTACAGGTGTGAGTCACCACACCCAGTCATTATCCTTTATTCTTATAATTACAAAAAGAAAAAGAATTTAAATGATCCAGTGGACCCAGATGGTAAATAAATGGTGATGGTTGTTTTCCCTGGTATGTTGAGAGTTAAAGATCACAAGAAAATTAACAGTTTTCATATGACATTTAAGCCACCTCCCTATCCTGTAGTCTGTCAGTCCAGCAAGTTGGTAGAATTTGTAAGATAAGCTATTTTATCATAGTTTTGTGGTTTTTTTGTTTTTTTGTTTTTTTTGAGTTGGAGTCTCATTCTGTCGCCCAGACTGGAGTGCAGTGGCTGCTCCCGGCCACCGCAGCCTCGACCTGCTGGGCTCCGGCGATCCTTCCACCTCAGCCTTCCAAGTAGCTGGAACTACAGGC
>CAUYQG010233837.1:0-10061 GCA_963574415.1 Tarsius wallacei | reverse complement strand
GGAGCCCAGCAGGTCGAGGCTGCAGTGGCCAGGAGCAGCCACTGCACTCCAGCCTGGGTGACAGAGTGAGACTCCAACTCAAAAAAAAAAAATAAAAAAATAACAACATGCACCCCCTCATTTTTCCTTATTCTTTCCTTGGGGGGGGTTCACCTTCTTTCTTCCAGATATCGGAATGGACTGCAGCTTCCTCTTTCCACCCCTGCTCTCTTCTCTCTGAATTTTTTCCCCATGAATGTGGCAGATGTTCCTCCTTGTCGTCGAGCACTTTCTTTAGCCACGCCCTTCTGTACTCTCCCCCACCTTCACCGAGGGAGCCTCACACAACCTTCATTCTTACCTGTTCCCTCTCACTGTGCTCTTCCTGCAAGCATTGACTGTGTTCAGGATGCATCTTGAAAGCATCCTTGAACTCACCTCCCCTGCTGCTCTATCTGTTCTCTTCCCATCTCCCGAAACAGTGGTTCCACTGCTGTTCCCAGTTCTACATTCTAACTCCTGCTCTCAGACTGTCGTTCAGAAATCCCGTCCTTCAAGCCTTCCCTCATCCCATGGGCCACTGAAGTCTTCCCCCTGGGGTGCGATCACATGTGCTGGGACACCACCATTTCGGGACACCACAGTGACTACTGACGGGTAACTGTGGTCCCCAAGAGCATGCCCTGTGCAGGGCTGTATTGAGTCTGACTTGCCCACTTCCTAGCTCTAGTCACACTGCTTAGTCACCACATGGATGAAGGAATCAAAGAACAGACATGACTGGACAGAGTTGCCCTCTTGGCAGCTTCCTTCCTTCCTCCAAATTCTCCCTTGATTCTGTCATTGTTCCATCCAGGACTGACCACCGCTCTACTGCACCACAGGGGATAGTTTCGGCAGTGTCTAACAACAGATATTTTTTCTATCATATTTTCGGTGATTTTGAATACTCTTTTAATAGAATATTACTAGTGCTCTTGTAATATACTTACTTTAACCATAACTGTACTTGACTTAATGAGCAATGGGAATATCAACACAAAATGCTTTTACTTGTCTCCACTCATGGCTTTGAACTTGCCAGTCATCTGCTTGCTGTTCCTTGGGCAGTTCCCAGAGCTGCCACTCACATCAACCAACTGTTTCATCTCCTGCCTTTCCCCAGGCTTCTACTTCCCCTCCTCCCAATTCAGCTCCCTGAGATAGGAAGGTGTGTGTGTGTGTCGGGGGGGGAGGGGGGAAGTTATACCTGGTTCTGATCGCAGGTTCCCTATCCCTTGCAAAGCTCTATCAAGGTGTTAGGGTTGGCAGAAGGAATGGGAGAGGAGGATCCCTGTGCTTAGTGCTCAGGGCTGTGTGACCACCATGCTGGTTGTTGTTGGATCACTTGTTTTCACAAATGCAATAGCCTTTATATTACGGGAATTTTGTTGTCTTTAACAGTCAATGAAACAAACTAACTTTTTCTCCATAAGAAGATTTAAGTTTCAAAGTTTACTTTTTTTTGTTTTAATTATGGTTATCCTTATTATTATGCTTATTTATGGTTTCCAAGAGAACAGACATGGCCCTTGGCACCAGGGCGAACTGTGTTACCTGTATTTTGTCCAGGACTCCGGTGCTGTCCATCCTACTGGCCACGTTGACGGTGTTGCCCCAGATATCATATTGCGGCTTCTGAGCTCCAATCACACCAGCGATTACAGGCCCATGGTTAATACCTGTGCCACATCAGAGCTGGGTTAACAAGGTTCAAATTATGTCAAGTCTGAAACACGAAGGTTTTACAAGACCATTATTGAGTCACCACCGTTAAATAAGCATTAGCTCAACTCATGGAATTCTAATCCAAAGAAACATCATTCCTTTATCATCTCAAAAATGTTTAAATATTTGTTTGTCCTTTTTTTGTCTTCTAGATCTTGATTCATGTTTATATGTCCATTTATCATTATAACATAATAGCATCAAGTTGGTATGCTTTAAAAAATTAAATATAATACAATTGTCTCTTCTATGATGCTAGATACTTTGAGGCAAAAGATGATTATTACACTATGTTCCCCTAGTCTTAGAGTTAATTTTGAAATAAACACACTTTTTATTTCAAATGGTCACACTGTATGGTCATTCTGCCTCCGTTAGGCTTTGGGGTTCCCTCCAATGTTTTGCTGAAACAACCATCTCAACCACAATCACTGCAGAAACACTAGGTAGCACTTTCAACCTCCATGTGTTATTTAAATGCTTTACAGATCAATATACACTGTCCTCTAATTTTCACAGCGTTCTGGCGGCAGAGGGAGGTGTCATCAGACAGGAAGCAGGTGGCAGAGGTATGACCCAAAGGCAGGCGGTTGGCTCCACAGTCCCTGCTCTTAACCACTTCTCCCAACCCCCACAGGCTTCTGTGTACATGGCTGCTTCCCATTTTTAGTGTCGCTGCTTTTGATAACGTTCCTCTAGCAAGTTTATTGACCCCAAGAGGAACGTGTTCATGTTCATGGTGGTGATACTCATTGCTAAACCAGTCACTGAAGGAATCCCCCAAGTCTGCAATGCTGCAGGGGAGGGATTCCACTCATGGCAGAGTTAGAAAAGAATCCCAATGTGTGAGAGTAAGAGACTTGGATACAAATTTGGGGAAGTTTTTTCCCATGGGAAAATGACAGGCTCTTAAAAATAAACAACTGGAAAAAGATGATAAAGTAGAATGGTGAAGGTGGAGGGCATCCCTGAAACTCTCTTATTTGGAGGGGATTCTGGGGCAGTCAAGCAGGGCAGACCCAACTACCCCTTAGCGAGTAGAAAGGACGCACAGTGTGGGCTCTGGGCAAGTCGGGTCAGTCAGTTTCTGCTGCCTGGATCTTGGCCTCCTTGAAGCTGAACTTTACTGCTCTGCGTTCATCACAGTGAGGAATGTCAACCCTCTGAGGCATAAGCCTCCTCATGAAATATTCTCTAAGGAGATTTAGCCACCAGGGTACTGCAGCAATGCCTGAAGCCAGCTCTCATCAGGCCAGCTGTCCAGTTCCTGCCCAGGCATGACCAATTTCTTGGGTCTTCAGGGTATCTGGGCATTCTGTGATGCTTCCTTAGGTGATCAGGCACTCTGGGCCAGCACTAACAACAGGGTGTGACAGCAATTGTGCTGACTGCCTCCTCTTAGTAATTGCAGTGATAAAACCATGGTGATTCTGTGAATATGTCTGGGGTCAGTATGCGCCTTGACCCTGTGTGGAATGTGAAGATGGCATCAAAAATCGGGCAACCTTCCCTAATTAAGGAGAAGCCTGGGCTCTCCCCCTGCCCCAGTTCAACAGGCGGGATGGTTCCTTGTCCCGAGAACTCCATTCACAGACACACAGATGTGTTGGGACTGGGGTGAGGAGGGCCATTGAAATAGAAATAGGGATACTGAGATTGATTATTTTGCCTGCATTTTCTCCTGGACCCAGGACTGCCACTTTCCTGCACTCGCCCACCTGTATTGATAATGAGGGTCTTTCTGTTCTTTAGTGTGCCCCAGTTTACTGCAGACCTCGGGCAAAGCTTCCTTTTTTCAATGGAAAGTTGGGCCAGAAAACACAGTACAAATTCCTTGGGTATAAAGGAGATGAGACATAAATTCTCCTTTGCTTTTGGGGTACTCCATAAGACACACTTCCGCTTCAGGCACCTCAAATAATTTATTCCGACTCTGTGACCCAGGTCAGAGTGCCTGGGAGTTGGCTGCTGGATGCTGGCCTGGAATTCTAGCTTGCATCCATCAGCTTTGCCTCTGGCTGCTGAGACTCTTATTGGGTCAGCAGCTCTGGGGGTGGGGAGAGCCCGACTCGATGGCTGCTGGCAACGGGGCCATCTCTATTCGGTGTGGGGGTGTGCTCGATATGTGGTTCTGACTAGTTCTGCAGCTGGACAGGCAGAAAAGGATGCTAGGAGCAAATTCAGCTCATTATTTATACCATCACTTTTTGGTGGCAATATTAATCTTCCATGTTCCTATCCCTGGCCTGCCACTGGATGGCGCCGCGAGCCAGGGTGAAGCAAAGAAGCGGCCTCTTGGGAGAGGCAGAGGGCTTGGGGACAGGAGGACTCACAGGCCAAGTAAAACGTTGAGTATAAGCTTCCTTGGAAGGCTAACAGAGAGGACATGTGGGGTTGGGTGTATAGACTATTCGTTGTTCAGTGATCAGGGTAAAGTGGGCACTCAGTCTCAGTAAACAGCTCTTGAAGGAAGTCCATTCAATGGCTCACATTAAGTGGGACAGTATCATTAAGGTCCGGACTGCCAGGCGCGTTTGCTCACGCCTATAATCCCAGCACTTTGGGAGGTCGAGGTGAGAGGATTGCCTGAGCCCGTGGGTTCGAGACCAGCCTGGGCAACGTGGCGAGACCTCATCTCTACAATAAATAAAAAAATTAGTCGGGGGTGGTGGCATGTGTCTGTAGTTACAGTTACTTGGAAGGCTGAGGCAGAAGGATCAACTGAGCCCAGCAGGTCGAGGCTGTGGTGGTCGTGAGCATGCCACTGCTCTCCAGCCCGGGTGACAGAGTGAGACTCCAATTCAAAAATAAATAAATAAATGAATAAATAAATAAAAGTCTGGACCAAGAAAATGGAGTTTTCAATGTAGCACATATGACTGGCAAATCATTGTCCTGGCCTCATGGAGCAAAATGTTATTTTGTCCATATGTTTGACAGTAGATATGGTTATTCTCCATGTAATCAAACATTTTTTTAATAAGAAGGGTAGTAGCAAAGTTTGAGAAACCCATCTTCCAAGCTGTCAAATAAGTATACAGGCTCTAAGGTCAAAGGGCCACCACCCATGTCTGACGTGGTCCTAGGGTTGTGTCCTGTTCACCTGACCAGGGTGGGAGACCCTCCCCCCCCCACCCCCGACAGAGGCTCACTGTGTACACAGGTGAGAGGATATAAAGAAAAGCAGGCTTTGATGTTGACAACTATTAGCACATACTGAGAAGAGAATCCCATTTGTTAAAGAGTTGTACAAACATTTCTGGGTTTAAACTAAATTCAGGACACAGCCAAGGAAGAAAGTAGTTTTACATATCTGGATTTTTTTTAAAATTTGAAATCTGTATGTAAGAGATCCCATTGAGATAGAATTTGTCACAAGAACAAATCACATGGACCAGCTTTCAGAAGAAGCAAAATGTGTTGCCAAGAAAACCACAGAATGGTCAAAGAAGCTCTCAGAAATCTGAATGGTTGCAAGTAACGGTGCATACAGCACATGACTGCTGTGTGCTGACTTGATGACTTAAGATACACATAAAAAAAAATAATAAGGCAAATAATGAAACAGGCTAACAAAAAATCCACCTGAAGTTTGTTAAGAACTTAGAAATCAGGAAGTTTTTTGTCTTTAACAAAGTAAAGGTGACTAAAAAAAACACTTTTAAAAAAGTTGGAGTTTTCTCTAAGATTTGAACACATTCTGAAAAGCCATAACTATTTGAAAACCTACAGCACACATGTGGTGTTCTTGCAGGTTGTGACCTGGAAAGGTGGGACTGTCAACAATTCTAAGGTCCGCTAAAAACAAACAAACAAAAAACCCACTTTGCATCTCTGAAATCTGGGTGTATCTTTTTTTTTTTTTTTGAGTCGGAGTTTCACTCTGTTGCCCAGGCCAGAGTGCAATGGCATGCTCACGGCCACCGCAGCCTTGATGGGCTAGGCTTAGGTGATCCTTCTGCCTCAGCCTTCCAAGTAGCTGGAAATACAGGCACGTGCCACCATGCCCAACTAATTTTTTTGATTTATTGTAGAGATGAGGTTTCACCAAGTTACCTGGGCTGGCTTGAACCCCTGGACTCAGGCAATTCTCTTGCCTCGGCCTCCCAAAGTGCTGGGATTACAGGCATGAGCCACCGCGCCCGATCTTGGGCATATCTTATAGTGGGTGGCAGGCCCTATTTTCATAGGGGACAATCCCAATCCATGAAATAAATAGTCATTGCAATTGATGACTTACAGTGAATCAGCAACACAGAGCTTAAGGCTGTGCATGCCATGTCTTAAGGGGACCTTGATTGGAAGGACCGACAGGGACCTTGGTTGGAGGGCCAGGGCTGTGAGGTCTGAAATCCAACCCATTCTGTTTGCCAAGTAAGTGCCTGCTGCCTGGGTCCAACTGAAGGGGATGCTTTTTCTTTATTTTTTATTATTATTATTGCTTTTTTAATTTTAAAGTTGTGAGGTACAAGTGAGGATTTACTATATAAGAAAACCTGGTGCAGGTCAATCCTGGGCTTCCAGCTGGCCCTCTCTTCCCCAGGTACCTAGTGTTTCCACCACCCCTGCTTTTTCTAATTTTTGCAAAAGTGTCTTAGGGGCTCGAAGTTCCCCTGAGCCCATCTCTCTGTGATTCAGTCCTGTTGCTCTGAGGACACGTTTGTAATCTTTCTACTCCAACATGCAAGGGATCATCGACATCTCCCATGACTTTATTCCTCACTCCTCGCCTTCGCCACGCTGAAACCCGGGCCTCTTTGAGCAACATACCCACTCGCAACTTGAAATCGTTGAAGGAATGCTTGTTGATGGCATCCAGCTTGGCCACCAGGGCGAAGGCAAACTCCACCATGGTGCCTATGTGCATGTACTGCCGCTCGGGCTCCTGAGAGAAAAACAGACACATGCAGACGAGGTGAGAGCTTAGCAAGATGGATACTGTTCCCTTCAGTCCCAAACCTGAGCTCCAGGCAGAAAGCAATGCTGACACATCATAATGCTGCAAGGTGCTGCAGACATTTTGCAAGAATTAAATCTCATCTCAAGGAAGCATTGTGTCTAAATCCATCGTGGCCATAGGGAGACATAAAACCAGAAGAGTCTTTCAGGCATGTTCAGACCAAAAGCACCACGCAGGCTAAGACTGAACAGGGGAAGCCCATGTTGCTTTTGTCCAGAAATCACCAAGGGAAGCCAGCTTTGAGGCTAGCAGGGGATGTCTCTCTCTTTGTCCTTCCATGCCCGGTCTTCACACTTCCCTGCTGGGCTTTGGCTCTGGGGGCTGACCTCTAGGGCTTCTCCCTCCTTGCCCTTGAACTGCCATTGGGATTGCCCAGTGGTGGATACCCAGAGATGAGAGGTCAGGAGGAGGCAGGGGGATTCATTTTTCCTTTCCCCTGCTCCCCTGCTCACCATGGTTGTCTTCTCCATGAGGATGGGAGCCAGAGCTCCAGGTGGCAGTTGCTCTCCCTGGCAAATCATTGTCCTGTCCCTGTGATACAGTGGCTTGCGAGGGGTGGGGGGTAAGGGCTTTTATGCCTTGAGGGGGAGGGCTCTAAGGGCTGAGGCGTGTCCTTCACGTTCCTATGTGGAAATCCTAACCCCAGTACTTCAGAATGTGACTATATTTGGAGATGAAGTCTTTAAAAAGGTGACTAAAATGAAATAAAATCAGGTGGGTGGATCCTAATTCAATATGACACTGTCCTTCTAAGAAGAGGAGATTAGGACACAAACACACAGAGAGAAGGCCAGGTGAAGACAGACGGAGAGGGAGAGAGGTCTCCGGAGAAACCAACCCTGCTGACACCTTGATCATGGACTTCCTGCCAGAACACGAAGACAATAAATTTCTGTTGTTTAAGCACCCAGTCTGTTGTGCTTTGTTATGGTAGCCCTTGCAAACGATATATTAGCTGAAATGCAGTCCCAGGCCCGCCATGCCTTGGTGGGCTGCAGAATGGGCTATGGTCTATGTCAGCACTGAAATCAATCCTGCGTTTCTTTTGAAGCCTGTTTCCCCGACCTGTTTGTGAGCTCCACGAAGGTAGAGACTATGCTCTCTTAATCTGTATCTCCAAGCAGAATAAAGTCCTGACCCAGGAGAAGCACTTCATAAATATTTATTGAACATCTACACTTAGGTTGGCACTGAGGTAGCCAAGGAAGAATGGCCAGGAGGAACTCAGACAGGGCATCGTCTAGCTTTGGTGAAAGTTTGGGGCTGACAGCTGTTCATTTGGGGTTCACGCCCCCAGGAATTCTCATTAATGTGGGCAAGGGCTCCAAGGGAAGAAAAAGAGAAGAGTATTAGAGGCTTGAGCTGGGGATATGTCCTTGGCTGGAACACAGGGCGGGAAAAGGCAAGTCAGCAAGGGATGCGGGGAAACTGACTGGAGAAAGAAAGCATAGAGCTGCCGAAGGTCTTAAGCAGTGGTTTCTGGGACAAGACATCAACTCCACTGGGTCCCAGAGGGAGCTCAGTCAGAGGTGGAAAAAGGTCTTAGGGACAAAAAGGAGGCACCTGGTGACCTTGGGGAAGCATTCTCCATGGAAGGTAAAGATAAAAACCAACTTTCAGGAGTTGTGTAGAGATGGGTGAGAAGGCTGATGGAGACAGTGGATGTAAACTACCTATCCGAGATGACCGTGAGATGGAGAAAGCAGCTACAGGTAACAGCTAAAGGGAGGAGGAAAGGGAAAAGGGGGTTATTCAACTAATCCACACAGTGGAGCATGGAGAGGGATTGGACTAAGGCAGAGTTTCTCAGCCTTGGTATCACAGACACTTGACCTGGATTCTCCCTAGTTCTGGGGACTGTCCTGTGTATCACAGGGCATTAAGCACCATCCCTGGCCTCTGCCTACGAGATCTCAGTGACATTCCTCAACTCTTATGGCCAGTCAAAAATGTCTCCAGCCATTGACACGTCCCCTGGGGGGCAAAACTGCTCCCGGTTAAGAGTCGCTGCATTAAATAATATAAATACAAATGGGGAAGAATAATGACACTTCTGATCAAGAGAGGGAAATGGGTCTTCCTTTCCCCAGATGAATGATATCATTCTAGAAAAAGAGGAAGAAAATAGCACTATGGCTATGCATCCTCAACTTAAAATCGTGGGAGAAAAAAAAAACAATTAAAAACTTGGAACTCTGAAGTAGACTGTCAGCTACCTTTGGTGGAAATGCAAGGTGTCATTTCTGAATAACGATTGGGTTTTTTTTTTTTTTTTTTGGGTCATAGCTCACTAATATTTTTTGTCTCATGACTTATAGGGAAAACATGATTTGAAGGTTTGTGCAGTCGGTTGGAAATCATCTTACTCCTTAACAGGAAGCATAAGCTGTTAAATCAACAAGCAGAATCTCGTGTAGTGAAAATGAAAACTGTCCTAGTGAGGAGGACGCATTTGCCATGGGAGAAATGGTTTGCTTTTTACCAAAGCAAGGTGTAGCAAACAAGCTCTGCTCCCTGATAAATTATTGTCCAATCTGTTTTCATGCAGTAGGTTTAAACCAGAGGTTTTAAGTGACCTCAGTAATAAAAGAAGAGATTGAGTTCTGGGAATGGGGTTTAAATCCAACGTCAATAACTCATTTGGGCTTAGTAAAACCTAGAAAAAATTATGTTCAGTCTCTGGAAGAACTCAATTCATTTTAAAAAGTCTTTATAACTGAGCTCTTGATAAATATTTGATGGCAGTAAGAAGCAGCTATTTCTCCCATGATTCAAATAATATCTGGTAGGTGTCCCCAGATATTTAATGACGTCTATCTACACAGTGAGACACTACTCTTTTGACAACTTGAAACGCATTTTATAAGCTGGCTGTTTTGGAAGTTACACCAGCAAGGAAAACTGCTTAAAGTAGATGCATGTTTATTAAGATTATTTTATAACCCAAGTGACTGGTAATAAGATAATCTTTTAAGCTAAAATTGCACGACCCTCCTCTTCTGTTCTCTTCCTCCCTCTTCCATCCATGAATACTCACTGAGCAGCTTCATATGTTGGGCATTGTGTTCTGTGCTGGAAAACTTTTGGTGTTCAAATTCTCCCTTGTCTGAATTTTTCTTTTTTTTTTTGAGTTGGAGTCTCACTCTGTCGCCCAGACTGGAGTGCAGTGGCCGCTCCCGGCCACCGCAGCCTCGACCTGCTGGGCTCCTTCCGCCTCAGCCTTCCAAGTAGCTGGAACTACAGGTGTGCACTACCACGCCCGGCTAATTTTTGATTTATTGTAGAGATGAGGTCTCGCCAAGTTGCCCAGGCGGGTCTCGAACCCGCGGGCTCAGGAAATCCACTCACCTCAGCC
>CAUYQG010233836.1:0-10883 GCA_963574415.1 Tarsius wallacei | reverse complement strand
GCACTACCACGCCCAGCTAACTTTTTGATTTATTGTAGAGATGTGGTCTCGCCAAGTTGCCCAGGTGGGTCTCAAACTCGCGGGCTTAGGCAATCCACTCACCTCAGCCTCCCAAGGCATGGGATTACAGGCTGAGCCACCGAGCCCAGCTAATTTTTAAATTTTTTGTAGAGACGAGGTCGTGCCAAGTTGCCCGGGCTGATTTCGAACCTGTGGGCTTGGGCAATCCACTTGCCTCAGCTTCCCAAAGTGCTAGGATTACAGACTGAGCCACCGAGCCTGGGCCTTATTTTTTATTTTTTTTTATTTTGAGTTAGGGTCTCACTCTGTTGCCCAGGCAGGGTTGCAGTGGCACAATCACAGCTCCCTACAGCCTGGACTCAGGCTCAGGCGATCCTTTTACCTCAGCCTCCTGAGTAGCTGGGACTACAAGTGTGCACCATCATGCCTGGCTAATATTTTTGTAGAGATGAAGTCTCACTATGTTGCCTAGGCTGGTCTTGAACTCCTGGGCTCAAGCAATCCTCCTGTCTCAGTTTCCCAATGTGCTGGGTTATGGATGTGAGCCATTATACCTGATTGGAAATGCTTATTCTATACATTGTCTTTGCTTTTTTTTCTTTTTTAAATTTTTTATTTTAAAGATATAGAGTACAATTCAGGGTTTGATATGCAAATGTTCATTATGCAGGTACCCTTGTTGGAGAGGTGTGCCCCCCTCCCCGGCAGTTTCCCACTACTATCAATCCTTTTCTCATAGTATTATGATAATTGTTCAAGGTCCGCTTATGAGTGAGAACATGTGATACTCAGTTCTTTGTTTCTGTGATAGATCACTCAGTATTATAGACTCTTGGTCCATCCAAGTTGCTGCAAAGTTCATAATTTTGTCCTTTATGGCTACATAATATTCCATTGTGTATATGTACCACATTTTTAAAATCCAGTCCTCTTTTGATGGCAGCATGGTTGGTTCCGTGTTTTTGCTATTGTGAATAATGCTGCAATGAATATTGCATGTGCAGATATCTTTTTCATAGAGTGATTTGAGTTCCTCTGGGTATATTCCCAGGAGGAGGATTGTGGGATTGTATGGAAAGTCGATTTTTAGATTTTTTAGGACTTGCCAAACTGTTTTCTACAGAGGTTGTGCTAGTTGGCACTCCCACCAACAGCGCAGAAGTGTTCCTTTTTCCCAGCATCCTCTCCAGCATCTGTTGTTTTTTGAGTTATTGTTGATGGCCTTCCTGACTGGAGTTAGGTGGTATCTTATTGTGGTTTTAATTTGCATTTCTTTGATGACTAGTGAAGCTGAGCATTTTTTTATGTATCTGTTGGCTGCTCGTATGTCTTCTTTTGAGAAGTGTCTATTCATATCTTTTGCCCACTTTGTAATGGGGCTGTTTTTTTCTTTTTGACATGTTTGAGTTCCTTATAGATCCTAGATATTAGGCCTTTGTCTGATATACAGTTGGCAAATATTTTCCCTTTTTTTTTTTTTTTTTTTGAGTTTGAGTTTCACTCCATTACCCAGGCTGGAGTGCAGTGGCACGCTCATGGCAACCCTAGCCTCGACCTGCTGGGCTGGCGATTCTTCCTCCTCAGTCTTCCAAGTAGTGGGAACTACAGGCACATACTATCATACCCGGCTAATTTTTATTTATTGTAGAGACGAGGTCTGGCTGGTCTCAAAGCTGCGGACTCAGGCAATCCACTCACCTCAGCCTCCCAAAGTGCCAGGATTACAGGCTGAGCCAATGAGCTTGACCTTCCTTGCTCTCTTGATGGTTTCTTTGGCTTTGCAGAAACTTGTCAGTTTAATGAGGTCCACTTGTCTATCTTGTCTCTTATGGCATGGGCACTTGGGGTTTTGATCAGGAATTGGTTGCCATTCCAGTTTCTATAAGGAGGTGTCTCCTGAATTTTCTAAGATTCTTTATAGTTTGAGGTTTTATGTTTAAGTCTTTGATTCATTTAGAGTTGATTTTTGTGTATGGTGACAGGTAGGGATCTTTTTTTTTTTTTTTTTGAGTTGGAGTCTCACTCTTTCGCCCAGACTGGAGTGCAGTGGCTGCTCCTTGCCACCGCAGCCTCGACCTGCTGGGCTCCGGCGATTCTTCCGCCTCAGCCTTCCGAGTAGCCGGAATTACAGGCATGCACTACCACACCCAGCTGATTTTTGATTTATTTATTTATTGATTATTGTAGCTTTATAATAAAGATGAGGTCTTGCCAAGTTGCCCAGGTGGGTCTCGAACCCGCGGGCTCAGGCAATTCACTCACCTCGGCCTCCCAAAGCGCGGGATTACAGGCTGAGCCACTGAGCCCAGCCTAGGTAGGGATCTTATTTTAATCTTCTGCATATGATCAACCAGTTTCCCCAGCACCATTTACTGAATAGGTTGGTTCTCCTCTCCCTAGTGGTTAGTGGTGGAGGCTTTGTTGAAGATGAGTTGATGGAGAAATTGAGGTTTTGCTTCTGGAATCTCTATCCTGTTCCTTTGGTCTATATGCCTGTTCTTGTACCAATACCAGGCTGTTTTGATTATTGTAGCTTTATAATAAAGTTTTTTATAATAAAGTTTTATCTTTGCTTTTTAAGTTATTGTCTCCCCCTAAACTTCATGAAGTTAGAAATTATTGTCTTTTGTGTTAATCTTACATTTCTAGAACCCTAGTGCCTGCCATCTAGTGGATATTCCAGAAATGATTGTTGAATGAATATAAACATAGCAGTTAGGTTTTGAAATTTTTGTTTTCATAGTAAGTGATAGAATAGAATATTAAAAAATGCTTTTTTTTCCCCTAAATATTAATGTAGGGCAACAAAGACCAGCTACACTTTTAGAATCATTTCTCTGATAGCCATGGTGATTATTGTTTTCCTTGTTAAATGATCCACAGGGGCTATTGTCTTAGGTGAGTCCTAAAATCATAGTTTTGCAGATTTCTGTCTACCTTATG
Source organism: Tarsius wallacei (assembly GCA_963574415.1). Lineage (NCBI taxonomy): Eukaryota > Metazoa > Chordata > Mammalia > Primates > Tarsiidae > Tarsius > Tarsius wallacei. The sequence goes on along the minus strand of CAUYQG010233836.1, from coordinate 7,919 downwards.
ATAATTTCATGGGCTCTTATTCCAGTAGAATAATTCTTTCTAGAGTCTCTATCTTAGGATTCAACAAAAATACTAAATTTGTTTTTTTCCATTTTTATGCTTTGTTTTGTTACTTTTTTTTTTTGAGTTGGAGTCTCACTCTGTTGCTCAGGCTGGAGTACAGTGGCACACTCATGGCCACTGCAGCCTCGACCTGCTGGGCTCCGGCGATCCTTCCACCTCAGCCTTCCAAGTAGTTGGAACTATAGGCACGTGCTACCATGCCCGGCTAATTTTTTGATTTATTGTAGAGATGAGGTCTTGCCAAGTTGCCCATGCTGGTCTCAAACCCGTGGGCTCGAATCCGTGGGCTCAAACCCGTGGGCTCAGGCAATCCTCTTACCTTGGCCTCCCAAAGAGCTGGGATTATAGGCGTGAGCCACCACGCCTGGCTGTACTTTTTTTTTTTTTTTTGAGTTGGAGTCTCACTCTGTCACCCAGACTGGAGTGCAGTGGCCACTCCCGGCCACTGCAGCCTCGACCTGCTGGGCTCCGGTGATCCTTCTGCCTCAGCCTTCCAGGTAGCTGGAACTACAGGTGCACGCTACCACGCCTGGCTAATTTTTTTTTTTTTTTGATTTATTGTAGAGATGAGGTCTCACCAAGTTGCCCAGGTGGGTCTCAAACCCACGGGCTTAGGCAATTTACTCACCTTGGCCTCCCAAAGTGCAGGATGACAGACTGAGCCACCGAGCCTGGCCTATACTTTTTTTTTTTTGTGCTCACAGTTTACTAGCTACTATTGCAGCATCTTTTTTTGATTTAAAATAATTTATTATATTTATCTTTATTTGTAGAATGATTTGAGAGAACGCTTCAGCGCAGCCAGCAGTGCCTCCAAAATTTTGCAGGAACGAATTGAGGAAGTAAGAACTAGTAATAAAGAAAAAGATAATACCATCATTCGACTAAAATCTAGATTGCAGGATTTAGAAGAAGCCTTTGAAAATGCTTACAAACTCTCAGATGATAAAGAAGCTAGACTAAAACAAGAAAACAAAATGTTTCAAGATGTAAGTAACAAATAATGGTAACTTAATGATATGGTTAGCTAAAAGTAATTTATTTAGATATTGTACTCTCATAGGCTGTCATGACTTTTTCCCAGGTTTATTTTAGTTTTTTCTGTAACTGTGGTAGCTGGGAATACATACTATTCTGATGGAGTCAGTTGGATCTTGTCTTGCAGCAAGAAGTTAGAACTTTAGAACAATGGTGTCATGCCATGTTTTTTTGGTTCTAGCAAGTCAACTTTCAAGTTACTGTAACTGAACATCTGTGTGTCTGGCAGAGTTAAATGCTATAAACCAGATTTAGAGTAGATTTGATAGAATTTTTTCATTTTGGATATACTTTTAATTAAAATTTGGATTTGTATAACATTAAAACTGGATTAGGTTTTGGGTTGCATATTTTTTCTAAGTTCTTGCTGTATTGCCCAGGCTGGAGTTCAATAGCTATTCATAGGTGCGATCATAGCTCACTGCAGCCTTGAACTTCTGGACTCAAGCTATTCCTCCTCAACCTCCCAAGTAGCTAAGATCATAAGTATGTGCCACCACGTCTGGCTTCTAAATTTTTCTTTCTTTTCTTCCTTTTTTTTTTTTTGAGTTGGGATCTCACTCTGTTACCCAGACTAGAGTGCAGTGGCACAATGATCATAACTCATTGCAGCCTCGACCTCTTGGGCTCAGGCAATCTTTCTGCTTCAGCCTTCTGAGTAGCTGGGAGTATAGGCACATGCCACCATACCTGGCTAGTTTTTTGGATTTTTCTTTTTTTTTTGTAGAGACAAGGTCTTGCTATGTTGCTCAGGCTGGTCTCGAACTCCTGGGCTTAAGTCCTCCCACCTTGGCCTCCCAAAATACTGAAATTACAGGTGAGAGCCACTGCCTGATCTCTGACCTTAATTGGTGTTATTTCTTTGGCATATCTTAAAAGTGTTATAAGTGCTCATACCGTGTTTACTGTTTTGCAACTTTTTTTACTTTAAGGTTTATCCAGGTGGTAGTAGTTAGCACTAATACATTTGTTTTCATTCCTGTGTCATCATGTATTAAATGGATCTTCCACAGTTTCCTTTGCCAGCTTGTTCTTGCTGATATGAGCAACATGACCATGAACACTCCTAACGTGACTCCTTATGCTAATGTGTGCAAGAACCTGAAGAGTATTGTTCTACTTAACCATAGCTGCAAAACAGATTATCTCAAAACTTGACATGTTTGGCTCATGGACTATGTGGTCCAGGAACTTGAACTGGGCATATAGTTCATCAGGGACAGCCTGTCTCTGCTCTGCAATATCTAGGACCTCAGTTGGAAACTCAAAGACTGGGGGGGGCCGAGTCCTCTGTAGGCATGTTCAGTGTGACTGGTGGCTGTTAGCTAAAAGGCTTAGTTCTCCACGTGGGCAGCATGGTGGCTGAGTACTAGGGACTAGCATCTTGAAAGACACCATGACAGATTGCCTTTTATGATCTGGCCATCGAAATCATATAGCATTACTTGGGCCACATTCTATTTTTTATTTTTTTTAAGTCAGAGTCTCTCTCTGTCACCCAGACTGGAGTGCAGTGGCACACTCACAGCCACCCCAGCATTGACCTGCTGGGCTCCGGTGATCCTTCCGCCTCAGCCTCCCAAGTAGCTGGAACTACAGGCGTGCGCAACCACGCCCGGCTAATTTTTTGATTTGTTGTAGAGATGAGGTCTCGCCAAGTTGCCCATGTGGGTCTCGAACCCGCAGGCTCAGGCAATCCACTTGCCTCGGCCTCCCAAAGTGCTGGGATTGCAGGCAGAGCCACTGGGCCCGGCCTATTTTTTTAAACAACCTGAAAGTCCTCCATATTTTTAAGGGGAGTGGATATAGATACTATTTCTTTTTTTGAGTTGGAGTCTCACTCTGTTGCCCAGGCTGGAGTGTAGTGGCACACTCACAGCCACCACAGCCTTGACCTACTGGACTCAGGCGATCCTTCCACTTTAGCCTTCCAAGTAGCTGGAACCACAGGCACACGCCACCATGCCCGGCTAATTTTTTGATTTACTGTAGAGACAAGTCTCGCCAAGTTGCCTAGTCTGGTCTCAAACCCCTGGGCTTAGGGAATCTTCCTGCCTCTGCCTCCCAAAATGCTGGGATTTCAGGCGTGAACCACAGCTCCCGACTAGATACCACTTCTTTTTTTTTTTTTTTTTTTGAGTTGGAGTCTCATTCTGTCACCCAGACTAGAGTGCAGTGGCCGCTCCCGGCCACTGCAGCCTCGACCTGCTGGGCTCCGGTGATCCTTCCGCCTCAGCCTTCCAAGTAGCTGGAACTACAGGCGCACGCTACCACGCCCGGCTGATTTTAGATACCACTTCTTGATGGTACATAACAAGGTTCTGCAAGAGCTTGTGGGATTGGAGATGTTGCTGTAGCCATTACTAGAAAAATATAGTTTGTAGCAAGAATGTGTATACCTGTGGTGCAGTGGCTGGGAGTTAATAGAATATGAGCATCATCATCTTTCTTAGCTATTGCAGAGTTGCTTTCTGAGATGATTGTACCACTTTATTTTCCCACCAGTAGTTTATGAGAATTCTTATTTTACTAGATTATTTCCAGTGCTTAGTATTGTCAAACCTCTTAATTTTTGCAAATGTGATTTATGTAAAATGATTATGAAATGGTTATATGTATTTTAGCTATCTTCTTTCGGTTTATGACTTTTTATTTGTAGTTTTTTTTTTTGTTTGTTTGTTTGTTTTTTTAGTCAGGGTCTTACTCTGTCACCCAGGCTGGAGTGGAGTGCAGTCATGCTCACAGCCACCGCCGCCTCGATTGCTGGGTTCAGGTGATCCTTCCATCTCAGCTGGAACTACAGGCATGCGCCACCATGCCCGGCTAATATATTGATTTATTGTAGAGATGGGGTCTCTCCAAGGTGCTTAGGCTGGTTTCGAACCCATAGGCTCAGGCAGTCCTCTCACTTTGGCCTCCCAAAGTGCTGGGATTATAGGTGTGAGCCATCGCACCTGACCCACTTGTGATATTTTTATGGGGTACAAGTTTTGTATCTTTTTTTTTTTTTTTTGAGTTGGAGTCTCTCACTCTATTACCCAGGCTGGAGTGCAGTAGCACGCTCATGGCCACCGCAGCCTCGACCTGCTGGGCTCAGGCGATCCTTCTGCCTCAGCCTTCCAAGTAGTTGGAGCTACAGGCATGCGCCACTGTGCCCGGCTAATTTTTCTTGATTTATTTTACAGATGAGGTCTCTGTAAGTTGCCCAGGCTGGTCTCGAACCCATGGGCTCAGTCAGTCCTCTTACCTCGGCCTCCAAAAGTGCTGGAATTGTAGGTGTGACCCACCATGCCTGGCCTCATTTTTAGTTTCTAAGAACTCTTTCTTTTTTTCTGATTGCTCGCTTTTTATAGCTTCAAGTTTTAATCCATTATTTCTTGTGATTTAATCTTTTGTTTTGATTTGAAGTCTGTTTCTTGTTGAATTTTTGGTTTTCTTTTCAAATGCTTCTTTTGCAGGCTTGCATCTAAAAGTGAAAGTAAAAAGCTGATGAAAAGGTGCTAGGTGTATAGATGGAACTCAGTTCCTGGTAGCCTTCATTTGTAGTTAGTTGTAGACTTATGCACCAGCCATTTTGTTCAGAAACCTCCAGATGTGAATACTGTAGAGGTTTTTTTTTCGGGGGTTGCTCAGTTTTCCTAAAGATATGTCTCTTGTCTCCTAACTAGGACCTATTGGCCAGGCTGTGGTGGCAGTGGAGGAGTGAGGTGTCTGGCTTTTTTGAAGACCTTTCCTTAGTCATTTTTTTCTTTTTGCCTTTACCTTCCCCTCCATTTTTCTTGGATTTCCCAAGTTCCATTCTTCTCTCATTTGGTTTCTCCTGTGTCTTGTGACCTGACTGGATAGCCCATTGCTGTATGGGATGGAGAAAGGGTTCTGGGCTCTGACTACTTAAGGAATCTCAACCAGTTCCCTGTGGTCAGCCCTGTGCCTCAACCCTGCCTACCTCCGAGCCTCGGTTTCAAGTTGGAAGCCTCTTAGGGTTATGAAGATATCATCAACCTGTTTCCCATCAGCATTCCCTTATTCAGTCACTGAAGTTGTAGCCCCTCTGTCCTGCTAAGGCACTTTTGTCTCTTTTCAGTATTCCAAAACTTTATTGAAATCTCTCATCTGTTCCTGTTGCCTCTTTTGTTTTCTCTTTGATTTCTTCATTGTTAATTTAGTGGGATCTCGGGATAGAAATGAGAAAATTCTGTGGTGAATCTTCTTTAACCAGAAGTCTCACATAAATATTTTTACATAAATTATCTAAAAACATTAGACTTTTGGCATTGTGCCTTTACTCTGTAAAATGAACTTAGCAAAGAGTATTGTGTAGTAGTTCAATAAAGAACAATGCAAATAAAGTTTAACCTTTAAGAATATGGTTGATATTAGATTATTTTGTTTTACTTTTTATTTTGAAATAATTTCAAACTTACAGAAAATGTTTATGAACAATATCAGGAATTGCCTTATTCCTTTTATACAGAATCACCAATGCTGTGTTAACCCTTCTCTTTCATGACATTGGCATTTTTGAAGGGTGTGGGCAGTTATTTTGTTAGACTGTCCCTCAGTTGATAAAATGATGTTTAATTCCATGGTGCAATTCTTTGTTTTTCCTTGTAGCTTTTAGCAGAGTACGAGTCCCTTGGAAAAGAACATGGAAGAGTAAAGGTAATGGGTGATTGTTCATGTTCTAGATTTCATACGGGAATAAAGAGATCTGACCCTTCTTCCCCCTCATCCTTTTCCCTTTCCTCCCTCTCCTTCCTCCACCCCTGTAACTATCTGAACTAGACCACTTACTTATCCTCTCTGTTTCAGTATCTTTTTTTTCAAATATCTGCTCTAGTTAACTGATGAGTTTGTTAGATTTGTTAATCTTACAAAAACGAGGCTGGGCGAGGTGGCTCACACCTATAATCCCAGCACTTTGGGAGGCTGAGATAAGAGAATTGCCTGAGCCCATGGGTTTGAGACCAGCCTGGGTAACTTGGCGAGACCTCATCTCTACAATAAATTTAAAAAAATTAGCCGGGCATGGTAGTGTTCACCTGTAGTTCCAGCTACTTGGAAGGCTGAGGTGGAAGGATCACCTGAGCCCAGCAGGTCAGAGGCTGCAATGGCCATGAGTGTGCCACTGCATTCCATCCTGGGCAACAGAGGGAGACTCCAACTCAAAAAAAAAAAAAATCTTACAAAAACTTATTAAATGACTATTGTATCTGGAATGGATTGTTTAGAAGAGTATAAGATACCATACAGAGGCAAATAATTAATACTGTTTAAATATAAAGTTTTGATTTTCAAAGCATTAACTTCTTGTGGCGTTAAGTTTATTGGTTATGTTTGAATTCCTAATTAAAGCTCTGGGAGCTACATATTTGAGTTTTGTGAAACCCCACGATAATGCTGTAAGCAGGGGCCAAGAATTTCTATTGCATAAAATGCAGGCTTGTGGTTATCAAAGGTTAGTGAAAAGGACTGCACAACTAGTCAGCCAGATGTTCCGAGGGTTCAGGCCAAATCAGACAATATCTGAAATCTCATCATCAAAGGTATTTGTTTTATCGTCTACTGAGGTTTTAGTTAAGTTTGTTGTTTAAATATGTCCATTTTAACACTGGTTTATTTTTAATTAGACAAAGCATAGTAGGCTGTACAGGGGACATACACAGAGCTTCTTGGACAGGCCAGTATTTTGCTTTTATTTATTTTCCTTGAATTATCTATTCTGGCTCTGTCGTATAATTTGTAGCTATCTGGGTTTAGCCTTAGGCTGGTTTTTTATGCATTTTAAAATGAAAGGTTGCATCTGAATGTTTATCTTCAGTTATCTGAATTTTGTCTTTATTTCCATAGGATACATTAAATGCAACTGAGAACAAATTACTTGATGCACATACACAGATTTCTGATTTAAAAAGGTAAAATGTATTGTCTTAGTAATTAATAAATACCTCTAATTGTTCTTTTATGTGTCTTTATTGAAGGTGATGAAAAGGAAAATTTGCTTTATTATTTTTTTTTTTTTTTTTTTTTTTTTTTTTTTGAGTTGGAGTCTCACTCCATCTCCCGGACTGGAGTGCAGTGGCACGCTCATGGCATGGCCATCCCAGCGTCAACCTGCTGGGCTCTGGCGATCCTTCCGCCTCAGCCTTCCAACTAGCCAGAACTATGGGCGCACGCTACCACACCTCGCTAATTTTTGGTTTATTGTAGAGACAAGGTCTCACCAAGTTGCCCGAGTCTCATCTCAGTCTTCCAAAGTGCTGGGATTACAGACTGAGCCATCAAGCCCGGTCTTCCTGAGGATTTGAAGCAGTTTGAGTTTTATCTTAATCTTCCCCTGACATGGAAACACTTTTGACTCTAGTCAAATAAGGGATTTTGTTTTAGAGACAGTGTCTTATTCTGCTGTCCAGGCTGCAGTGCAGTGGTGTGATCATAGCTCACTGTAGCCTTGCGCTATTCAGTTCAAACAGTCCTCCCATTTCACCTCCCATAATGGTGGGATTACAAGCATGAGCCACAAGATTTTGTTTAATTTTTTGTTTTTTTTTTTGAGTTGGAGTCTCACTCTGTCGCCCAGACTGGAGTGCAGCGGCCGCTCCCGGCCACCGCAGCCTCGACCTGCTGGGCTCCAGCGATCCTTCCACCTCAGCCTTCCAAGTAGCTGGAACTACAGGTGCGCGCTACCACGCCTGGCTAATTTTTCTTTCTTTTTTTTTTTTTTGAGTTGGAGTCTCACTCTGTCGCCCAGACTGGAGTGCAGTGGCCGCTCCCGGCCACCGCAGCCTCAACCTGCTGGGCTCCGGTGATCCTTCCAC
>CAUYQG010233834.1:0-12752 GCA_963574415.1 Tarsius wallacei | reverse complement strand
CACCTCCCCGCCTCCCCACGAGCCCACATCCCCCCTTCCCAGTCCCTGGAAGTCCCAGGTAGCCATGACTCGGGGCCCCGGGGAGCCTGCTGCAGGCCCAGTGGGTGCAATGGGAGGAGGGGAGGTGGGACCCTGGGGAGGAGAGGCATCAAATCGTGGGAGGAGGGGTGGTGAGATCCCAGGGAGGAGGGGTGGTGAGATTCTGGGCAGGAGGGGAGTTTTCCGCCACCTTTCCTCCAGCCTCAGCTCCCTTCCAACTTCCATGAGAACTGCAATTTCTTCAGCTGCCCCCATTTTTGAGGGGGAAAGAAGGCTTGACAATAAACTTAATTTTTCAGCAGTGTTAGATTTATGGAAAAATTACAGGAGTCCCAGTCTCCTTATGCCTCACTCTCGCGTCCCCAGTTGCTGTGGTACAGTTGTCACAATTCACAACCAGTGTCGACACAGCATCACTGACCAGCCTCCAGACTTTATTCGGATTTCATCAGCTTTCACTTCCTGCCCTTTGTTCTGTTCTGGGACTTCATAAACTACGTAGCATTTCGCTTTCATTTTAATAATACACCTCATTTTTTAGAGCAGTTTTAGGCTTATAGAAAAACTGAGTGGAAAGCAGCGAGAGGGAGCATATGTCCCCACGCCGCCTTCCCTGACGGTCAACCTACATTGAGTTTCCCTGCCTTTCTAGGCTCCTCGGACTCTCCTTATTTTTGATGATGTGGCAGCTTTGAGGAGACCTGGACAGGAATTGTATCATTTGTCCTTCGTTTCACATTTTTTCTCATAGTAAACTGGAGCTATGGGTACTTGGGAGGATGGCCACAGAGGCAAAGGGCCCTTCTCCCAGCATGGCAGGGACACATGCTGTCAACATGACATCACCAGTAGTTGCTGGCCTCAGTCACCTGGCTGAGGCAGTGTTTGCTGGGCTTCTCCACAGAAATGCCACAGCTTTTTAAAGAAAGTGAATAGGGAGGACAAGCTAACTAATTGGCAGGTCTCAGTGCAAAATGCAAATGTGGGGCCTATCCCTCAGTGACTCAGGCTTTCAAGGCAGTGCTAGAACATTTAACCACACTTGGGTGCTTCAAAGCATAGCATGCAGGTTGTACTCTTGGGAGGCCGGTCCTGTTGACAGAGCTACTGTCAGGTCCCCCACACACTCCCAGAGCCCTTCATACGCAGGTGCCTTTGTGCCAGCTGTCACGGATCCCTGAGCAGTTGGAGGGTGGATGGCTGAGGAGGGTGAGAGGTTCCCAGAGCAGTGTGGCCAGCGCCGGCGTGGGCAGAGAACATCAGGCACATCACAGGCATCTGGGGAGGCCCTGCTGTGGCACCTGCCTGGGAACGTGCAGAAGTCGACCTGAGCTCCGCCAGCTCTGCCCGGAGGGAGAGCGAGCGGTCAGATGTGTGCAAGCGGCTGTGGTTAATATCAAGCAGCCTCAACTCCACAGTTTTGTTTTGTTTTTTTTTTTTGAGTTGGAGTCCCACTCGATCGCCCAGACTGGAGTGCAGTGGCCGCTTCCGGCCACCGCAGCCTCGACCCGCTGGGCCCCGGCGATCCTTCCGCCTCAGCCTTCCGAGTAGCCGGAACTACAGGCGTGCGCTACCACGCCCAGCTGATTTTTTGATTTATGGTAGAGATGAGGTTTCGCCTGCCCAGGCGGGTCTCGAACCCGCGGGCTCAGGCAATCCAGTCACCTCGGCCTCCCAAAGGCGCGGGATTATGGGCTGAGCCACCGAGCCCGGCTCCACAGTTTTAAAAAAGTGCTGCCTTTCTTCTTTTTTGGATTTTCCCTTTTTTCCCAGCGCCCAGAGCAACACGTACTCCCTGCAAGACCTTAGACTGTCGTATTTACAAAACGCAAAACGAGCCTGTTTTGCTGGGCAAACGGAAGAGCCCCACTGGAGGGGGACACCTGGCCTCAGCAGCCGCCTCTCCCTGCTGCTCTCCCCTTCGGAGAGGAGGGCGGCTCGCTTCCTGGTCTCAGGTGCATACCTGTGGATGCGCAGACCCCTTGCAGCAGCATCAGTGCAGCGATAAGAGGCTACAGCTGCCAACCGGCTTCTCCTTGCTGTTACTCACCCAGCTGTTTAGAGCAGGAGAGAGTATTTCTAATCAGCCATATGGCACGGAGTTTTATTTGCCGTGGTAAGTTAAAATGTACATTATTGGTCAGCATCTTGCATGCAAATTTTGACATTGCATTCCAGGAGTACCTGCAGAAGAGAGTGGCGGCGGGTCGGATCTGTGTAATTACATTGCTTTGTAGGCTTGTAACACTGCCATCCCTAACTACGCCCCGGTATCTCACTGCGACGGCTGCCCGGGGATATTGCTGTGTGACTCCTGTAGCCAGAGAAAGATTATGTAAACATGTGCGATCTCGAAAGTGAGTAATGAAGTTGAGTACTTGTTGCAAAAATTAATAAATGGCTGGCTGACACGTGATAGAGGAGTCTCCTGTGTGAAACCTGAGTCACCCGGTGTCGTGATGGATAAATGCACCTCGAGGCACGGGGGCTGCAGGAAATTCATCCTTTTCTATACCGATACGATCAAATGGACAATTCTAGTCCATGCCTTTAACTTTCGGCTTGACAAATCTGAAATCATCACAAATTTATTTTCCTCCTCCTCTCAACCTGTCAGAATCTTAACTCTTGCCTCAGAGAGGAGCAAGGCGGCTGTACAAAACCACTTGCGGTTTCTGGAGTGGACAGTGCTCCAGGGGCACTTGGGACACTTGAGACAACGGTAGGACGGTGCTCCAGGGGGCCTCGGGACAACCCGGTTCTCCCCTTCTCACTTGTGGTTCTCAAGAATAACTGCGGAATGTGCTGCAGGTTGCGTCCCTGCAATGTCTAGGGGGCCGGGGAGGGGCTGGAACAGAACAGCCGGGGCTCTGACCCAGGCTTCCCCGGGAAACTGAAGCCCTGCAGTGTTTTCCAGCCAGCGTGTCACGTTGCTGCAGGAAAGAAACCCAGGGAGGGCTGCCTTCCCGGGCCCCCAGCTGTATGTAGTGCAAGGGCCACGCACACACCGACGAGACTCCGTCCACCCAGGAAGCTTTTTGAGTCTTAGGGGATCCACTCGCAATGGATCCCAGGCTTCTTGTGGCCCTTGCCGTCGACGCATCAGGAGGAGATCTGCCTCCGTCCCTTTCTGCGTGTGTCCTGCCTCGGGGGCTCAGACGCGTTGCTGCCCACGGCTCGGTGGACCCGCCCCATGCGTGTCTCCTGGCCGCTAGTCGTGCTTTCTCGCCACCCACCCCACCTGCAGCGTGTCCCAAAGTGACCGTCCACCTCGTAAGTGGACGTCAAGCCTTGGGTCGACTGCCTCCTTCTCCAAGGAGACCTTCTCTCACCCCTGTCTATACTGCTTCCCCCAGACAGCGAGCTCATTGCTCTTCTAGCTCACCCTCCCGTGATGGTGCGGACATCCTTTTACCGTCTGCCTCCTCCCGGGAGGAGTGTTCACGGACTCAGACAGACCAGGGCCCAAATCACAGGTCCACCAAGTGCCGGCTTGTGTGACCTCAGGCAGGACGCCTTCTGAACCTCACACATCCCATCTGTACAGTGGGAAAGCCCTGGTTTCTACTTGGTCAGGTTTTTAGGATGAGAGGATGTACCTGGCACACAGTAGCTGCTCATTTAACATTTGTTCAAACATGGATGGAGGAGGTGGGACTTCTGCAGTGTCTATCAACTTTTAGACTAGAGAGAAAGGGGGAGGTGTATGGGGAGGACAGCATGGCAGGGAGAAAGGTGATGCGTGTGAGTGAGCAAGTTTGTTCAGGGGACAGTGACTCCATCTGGTAGGGAAAGTGTTGGAGGCCCACAGGAGGTGACCCCGGACAAGCGGACTGGGGTGATTATGGAAGGCCTTAGACACCAGGCAAGGACTGTATCCGGCGGGCACTGGGAGCACTTGAAAGCTTGTAAACTCAGTGTGTGTGTGTGTGTGTGTGTGTGAAAGAGAGAGAGAGAGAGAGGGAGAGGGACAGAGAGAATAGGCAGGCTTGCAGCATGGCTATGCTGAGAGTGGTGTGTAGTGGTCCATATTGTTATACAAGTCTTGGTTCCTCATGTTTTCGGTACCCACCTGGTCCCCCACTCCTCCAGCAGACAGCTCTGGAGCTCCCGGGTCCTGGGCAGGGCCTGGCCTGGTCCTGGGTGAACCTCCCCGTCCCTCCCCCTCATTCCGTCAGGGGGTCAAAGCGCCGATGTGTTGCCAAGGGAGGATATTACGTGAAGCCCCTGAAGTGGTACATTAAAGCAGTTTGGATTTTCTCTTACTGCTAACATTGATTGCTATTAATTAAGGTTGATATTTACAATCAGAGGGAGTACAGGAGCAGATCATTTCTTATTAATCACTGTTCTGGATTCATCATTCGTCATCATTATCAAAATATTCAGACAGTGGACGGTGGCTGGGTTTTAAACATAAAGTAAATGATGAAGTGATTCTGCATTATATAGCGTGTGTGTTCTCTGTCCCTCCTTCTCTCCTGGTTTTCCCCGGGTCCCCCAAACGGTCCTCAGCCTCCCGTCCATATCCTCTCTGCTGTTCTCTGCCACACCTTTCCTCTCTCCTCCCTCCCCGCTCTCCTCTCACCCTTCCTTTTCTTCACCATAGATGGCTCCGCCCCGTAATTCTGCACCTTGCTGTTTCCTTTCTAGCCTGTGGCTCCAAGAGCACCTTATGTTTGGACCCAGGTCTGTCTCACCCACTTCCAGTCGGTGTGGCATACCGTACGATGGTCCTGCGCTTTGTCTTTTCCCCCCGTTCTCCAACCGGTGACCTCGTAAGTCCTTTGCCCCTTTTCCTTCCCATCGCTCCCACTGTGGGCATCCACTGTGTCTTGGAGCAGGCACCGCAGCAGCCTCCAGAGCAGGCATCTGGCTTCAAGAAGTGGCGAGGGGACCACAGCGCACCGGGCTTGCCAGCCCATTCTCCACCTTGCTTCCGAGCTCCAGGCACACCGACCCACATGGGCCCCAGACACGGCCCAGCACTCTGGCTCTGCTGTGCGTGGTGCGAGGCCCCCTCTCATCCCAATCTCTCCACGTTCAAATCCTGTCCAGTCTCAAGGTGCGGGAGGGGCCTGCTCTTCCAGAGAATTCAAGCGACTTGCCTCCTCTTGGGAAGCTTTCCTAGCAACTTGTCGATGTGGAGTGGGGTTCATTTGCTCGTGTTGTTCTGGATTTTGAGCCCGATGAAGACAGTGATGGAACTTGACTCCTGTCTCTCTCCCCAGGTCATTGCGGACGCCCAGTAAGGGCTTGTCCTCTGGTGGCTTGTCCACATGTTAGGTGAGTGAGTAAGTGGCTCTTGGCTTTCTCATGCCTTTTTCTCCCTGGGGGCAGGGCTGGGACTGGCTTCTCCTGCTTTCCTCCCTCTGAGATGCCCTGTGTTCATCTGCCCCTTGATCCCCTGAAGCCCCTGAATGTGTTCCTGTGAGCGGCATACAGCATGTGCTTGGTGGTAATGTGGACCCTGGACTCTGGTCGTTAGCATTGTGGCATTTGGAATGAGACAAATGGAATTTAGGGGGTCCAGGTCCTCCACTTAGGAGTTCTTTTTTTAAGTAGGTAAACATTTGTAGGTAATTTAATTTGTCTGTTAATGGCACACGTGGATTTACTAAGAGGGAAATGTCGCTAAGTTGTGGACACATACTGCATATAATTCAATGAGAATCGGCCTCTGATGGGTAGCAATAAATGTCAAACTGTTCAGCATTGATTGTTCAAGAAGGAATATTGCTTAACAACGAATAAAATGCCTTGCTGTGGTTGTTCTACGGTCTGACTTTCACAGGAGGTGGAAGGCTGACTCCCTCGATTGCTCTCTGCCCTTAGAGCCGGGGGCAAGGGAGCTGGTGGGGAGCAGACCACTCGGGCCTCTGTTCTCAGACAGACCCCTCTCAATGGCTCCTTAAGGCCTCCTCCTCTAAGAGGCAGGGAGAATGCCTAGAAGCCCCCAGTGGCTTCTGGCACTCCTGACAGCTTCTCTGGTCATGAGGCTGGCCGCTCTGGGGCCCCAGGTCCTGTAGCTCTGCGCACCCACTCTTCGCCAGCTCCTCTTCTTGCTCCCAGGATGCTCCAGGGTGGTCCTGTCTCAGGGCCTTTCCGCCTCCTACGCACCCCGTGTTAACCCCACTGTTCTCTGCTTTTCTGTGATTACCCACCCAACACCACAGCTCGTTTCTGTTGTGCCCCTGCTCCCTCCATCCCTGACCATCACGCTGCTCTTGTGTGTGGAGCTGTTTGCAATTGTCTTATTTATTTTCTGCTGGCATGTCTCTGTCCACCCCGCTAGAATGCAGGCTTCCTGAGGGCAGGGGTGGCATCTCTTTTGTCCACTCAGGTGGCCCAGGGCTAGAGTAGCTCGTAGTGGAAGAATAGTGTACATTCTTCGTGATAGTCATGATACAGCAGTGAGTATTGATGGACCAAGTGTGTTGAATGAATCTCTGCAGAGTCATAGAGCATACGTGCATTTTATAAAACAGCAACCTCCCAAGGCATGAAAAAAATATGCTTTGGCTTCCTTTCAAATGAATCTCCCTTTAAGTAGAATCTTCTGCTCGACCGCATGAAGAAGACAAAGTTTTCCAGCAGTAACTGTTCCTTCTACGTCTCAGACAGCCCGATAATTTGTTTGGAGTGCTGGGTCAGGGGGCTGTCACTGCTGGTGGCTGGGTCTCTCCCCTCTGGAAACAGATCTCCTCCGCTGTGCTTTGCTAAAGACGGCAGCGGCTGGGCTCAGCAACGGCAAACTCTTGAATTTATTGGGAGAAAATAAAAGGACTTAAGTGAAGTGGAGATTCAGGGTAGTTACCACTGTCTGGAATTTTAAAAAACCCGGTTCTTTCCCGTCATCTCAGGGGATCAGCTACTGTTACAGGAGACCTAGGTCAAGAATAGAGTTTTCTCACAATACAGAAATAAAGATCTGTCTACTTTCTCTGGCATCGAAGAAACACAGTCACTCTTTACTTTTTACATTTTTTTAAGAAGCTGTGTAGCTCCTGGTTGCTGAGGACGGTGGTGTCGCTGGCGTGCGGCGCTTCTCTCCAACTGCCACATCCTCGAAGGGACGCAAGGACAGAGGGCAGCACGCGTGGGTCAGGCTGCTGACGGCCACGTTTGGAAGAGCTGTTTGGGGGCTAGTCCCTGGGGTTTTTCCTCCTTCTGGGAGAAAGTCTTGTGTTTGACCCTGAGAACCAGTGATTGAGAATTATATGCTGTGAGGTCATTTTGGTTGACTTAATCTAAACTTCCTGTCTACTCCCAGAGGTCTCAAGGTCGGCAGGTCTTGAGGGCTAACTCTCCCCCTCGGGTTCCAGGCACACCTGAGGCCTCCAGCTTATACGAGTCCAGGAACCAGCTGCCCTCTGCCTCTTGAGGGACCTCCTCAGAGCCTGGCGAGCTCTGATCTCAGCAGGTCCTTTGGACATGGAGGTTCCAGTGAAGCCCACAGACTGAGGGCGCTGCCAAGCGTGGTCTAAATCCCTAGTCTGCACGCATAGACTGCTGGATCCTAAGCCAAGTCTGGCCCCTCATACACTGGGGAATAACAGTACTTACCTTATTTGATCCTTGTGAGAATTAAGTGATTATTATTCTCCTTCTAAAAAGCAGACAGCATAGCACATAGCATGCAATCAGTAAATATTCTCTCTTTGTCTCTTTGTAAGTCACCCTGAAATGTACTCCTTGAAGTGCTGACACACGGTCCCAGGTGCCCTGGAGGTCAGGTCTGACGCCCCCAAGGCCAAGGGCCAAATGTTGAGTAGCCTTGTGCTTTGTTTTGTTTTCTTATTCCACGCCCATCTGAACCACTGTGGTGAGTGCACATGGTCTGTTGGCTTGACTGATACCTTGTCCATGTGGGCTCAGAGAGATCCCCTCCCCTTCGGGGGTCCCACACTTCTAAGGTCATTTCTGCCTATCTGGGGCCGTACTGCCCTGTCTGGGGACCACTGATTCCCTGGCTCCTGCTGAGTTACATATCACTGGCAAATCGCTCAATTCCTTTCTTAGGGGATTGGCGAAGATCCGGCCTCTCCCCAATCCTGTATTGTAGCGCTGGGGTTTTGGACCCCATATTAGTTAGGACAACGCTGTCTGCTATTATAAACATGCCCTGACATCTTGGTGTTATTACACAATGGTTCGATTTTTTTTCTCTCTCACACAACACCCAATCAGTTTGGACAGGAGGAACTTTCATTTAGGACTGGGCCCATAGATTCGCCATCATTTTCGGCATATGGTTTCTGAGGTCATCCAGGGCACTGAAATCCAGCTGTCAGGAAAAGAGAAAGAAGAAGGACAGATAAGGGGCTTTTACGTGAAGGAGTGCGCCTTAACGTGTCCGAGTTCCTTGGCCGGAACTCAGTCACGTGGTCCCAGCTACTTGCAGGTAAACCTAGGAAATGCTCCTGGCTGGGAAACCACCTCCTGGCTCGACTCCAGGTCACGGAAGGAGACGCAGATTGCTGGTTGGCAGCTGTCTCTCCTTCCGGTCCGATGTGGAAAAGACCAGTGACTTTTCATGACACTTCATCGCTCACTTGCTCCTTGGCCTGGTGGGTCAGGATGTTTTTAGACATTCCTTCATTCAGGGGACCTCCTGCATACCGCTCTTTCCCAGCGCTGGCCACCTGCACTTGTGATATTCACGTCTTCTGGGTTTTTGTCCAAGTCACCGATAAAACCTGCCCACAGTGCAGCCTTAGGACATGTGCCCTGCCGTGTCCAGGGAAGCCCTCCCTCGTTGGTGATGTCAGTACTTTGTTCTGCACCCTTTGGGGATAGCTGGTTAGCCAGCCACGGATCCACCTCTTTGTCTTGCTTGGGTTTCACGTTTCTCTTCCTTATCCCCGCGGAAATCAAAATGCCCTGTTGAAACACAGATATGCTGTGTCTAATGTGGTTCTCAGTCTTGCCGGCCTGTGGGGCCAGTTCTTAGGGAGCCCGAGCTGGGCTCTTGGGATTGTGACTCCCTCTTCTAGGTTTTCCCCCACTTCTTCGAAAAAGTAAGATGCATGTCAAAGCCAGTCTTGGGACCAACTGTCCGTGACCTGAGGGGTTTAGTTTTCCCTTTTTCCACAGTTCCTCGGATATCAGAAGGGTTCAGCATTCTCTTCACAATTTCTCCCGGTATTGTGATGCGAGGTTCACAGGGGTCTGGAGATGCGAACTCCGGCCAAGCAGACATGGTCCCTCTGACAGTCTTTTTCATCTGTCTCGGACTCCCATTGGCAAGGGGGTCCCTTTTCCTTCCTCTGGGCCATCTCCTTGCTGAGCAGACAGAACAACCCATATCCTCCTTTGAGTCCCCAACTTGGTGTCATTGCCTCTTGCGTCCGACTGTAGCTCCTTTCCCAGACTGTCTTTTTGCTCTGAATTGAACTTTTAAAAAGGGCTTTTTAGCTGTCCTTATTAATGTTCTGCTTCCCTTGGCCTTTGTTAAAGATAAGGTCACTTCAAGTCCTGGACACTTATGTCTAGGATTTCCAAAGAGTGTGTTCCTTCTGCTTTCCATGTTTTATTCAGATCATTTATGAGTTGGTTGATTCACTTGACGAGTACTATATGCATACGTACATATGTGTGTACTTGTTTGTACATGTATGTGCATGTGTATGTTGGATGCCCACTTATTCCTCACGAATCTCCTATCTTTGGGAGTCACGCTGGCTTTTCTGCATCCTGCCCTCCGCCCTCTCACTGGGATCCTTCTGGTTGCGTAGCCGATCCCTCGTGGTTGAGAGCAGCTTTGTCTTTTCCTGAGCTATTGGCTTGCCTCAACTCTCGTGCCCAAGAATCCTACCTCTCTTTACTCTGAGTGTTTTGAACCATGGCATGTTAAAATTTAGGATACACGTTTGTTAATTATGAGTTACAAACATTTATTAAATTTTAAAACAGTACCAGGCAGTGTACTCACTTATTAAATGGATATAATCCTCATAACAACCTTTTGAGGTAAGACCTGGTTTTGTCCTCTAGGGACAAATGGGGATCTGAGATTCAGAAATGTTAGGTGACTTCTCCAGTGTCACACAATGTACTGAAGCTTAACTTCAGGTCTTTGTCTGTTTTATTCCAACCCCATCACCATGACCCCATGCTGCCTAGTTAGCTCAACCCACCTGGGTTTTGGGGAGCTGTAAGACATCATTGTAGCTTTCCAAAATTCTTTTTTAAAAGCTAGTTTCTCCTCATTAGTTAGTACTCAGTCTATAGCTTTAAAAAAATCCCTCATTATATTCTCCATGGTCTGGAAAATGAAGTTATCATCAGGATAGGTCAGGGTCTTGTCAGATGAATGAAAACAGCAGTAGTGATGCATTTTTCCTCTCTGTAAGGTTTGATGCCTTGCTTTGTAGTCAGCTCATGGGTTCAATGAATGGGTAGATGGTGAAGGTTCTTATCAGTCCCCTGCCCAGCTTCCTGACTGGCTGAGTTGGGAGTTTTGGTCTAGCTCCTACCTGTCCGGGTGAACCTTAGCAAGTTTGTAGTAACATGCTTCTGTGTGACTCTCCTTTGGGGTCCTCTACTGCTCATCTGCACTTCCAGGAATCTGGAAGTGAGGAGGACCATGTCTGCAAAACGCAGCTCCTTCTAACTCTAACAGGCCTATTCTTTGGAATTGAGAGGACCAGACCATGGGCAAACCCACCTCTGTCTTCCATCCTCCTGGCCTCAGCTCTGCCCTCACTGTGAAGTTGCATCTAGTGTTCTGTGTCTGTCCAGGACCCAGCTCACTTGAACTGCAGCCTTCTTGACCGCTCCCTTCCTTATGTACGTGTCTAGGTCTCTCCCATACTCCCTTTTCCTCTCTGGATTGTGCCTGTTGTCTTTTAGGGTTCCCAGAGCTCCAGGTCCCCAGGGTCCAGCTCCCCTCATCTAGGTTAGCTGGCCTCCAGGAGGACAGGGTCCTCTCCCCACCTGTGAGATGTATCAGAGTTCCAGCTGGGACCTACTCTGCGGTCTTAAGGCTCTTTTGTGTGTCCCACTGATCTTATACTCAGCAGGTCTCAGACGCCTGTCTCCAGTTGGGCTCGCCTGTATTCCATAGCTTAGTGCTTCCATTTCGTGCATTTATCCTATTATCTCCACAGCCACTGACTTGCTTTAGATTGTCATGATTTTCCCCACAGCGTTTGACTGGTCTCTCTCCCCATAGCCTGCTCTGTCATCCAGGCTAGTGTTCCCCAAAGCCCTGGAAGGAGCTACCTAACAAGCAAGTCTGACCATGTCACTTCCCAGTTTAAAGCTACCCACTGCCCTTTCGCAAAAGGCCACAGTCTGACGAGAGCCTTCCGGGTCCAGCCCTTGTCTATCTCTGCAGCTGTGTCTCTTCATCCCCACAGTCTCAGGCCTAGGGCTGGGCTGATGCCTGCAGTCTTCCCAACTCCATATTTCTTCATTCTTTCAGGTCTTCCTCTCCTGGGAATCCCCCATCCCCACCTTCCTTTGCCAGGCTGCTTTCCATCTCCCTTTGAAGACTCCCTGATCCTGAGTCTGGAGAAGGTAGGGTCCCTGTGGCACCTGCCCATTGGTTGGTCCCCTAGTGTACCAGCCATCCCATATCACAGGTGCGTGTGTAGCGCTCCCTCCTACACACCTGACCACCAGGACGTACTCCATACGCTCTGATGAGTGAAGGAATGCTCCAGAAATGAAAATTCATCAGTTAGGGTGTTTCCTCTCATTTTGGTTCTTTAATCTGCCAAGTAACTGTTTTGCACCATCCTTTGTCCTCCTCTGAGTAACAGTGTTACGTTCTTGCACTTTTCACTCATGATGAGGTTTCCTTCAAGCCTCTAGCGATTGTTTTTGTAACGGCTTTATTGAGATATAATTCATATACCATACAATTCAGCCATGCAAAGTGTATAATTCAGTGGTTTTTGTGTATTCAGAGAATTGCGCAACCATCACCACAGTCAATTTTAGAACATTTTTATCATTCCAGAAAAGATGTCCTATGACCTTTAGCTGTCAACACCCCACCCCCATCCCGTCAGCCCAAGGCACCCACTAATCTCCTTTCTGTCTCTGTAAATCAACCCATTTTGCACACTCTCTTGCCATTCTTAAAGCTTGTCACTGTGCAGGACCCACGAACTCCTTGTTTGATTCCCTTGAGCGGGTAACGGACTTTCTTTTTCGTTTTGGTCCCCTCTTGGTTTCTTTTTCAAAGACTGTGGATCTCGGCGTAATGGCTCTTTGTTTTTCTGGGACTCAGGAAGTGGGGGCAATATCTTGTATTTGTTATAAGAACTAATGATTTTGTTTGTAAAGTGCTGTAAGGCTTATAGAGTGGAAAAATCAAACTGTCATTGGTTTTATTTAATTGTCCCAAATTAATATCATTTTCTCAAGGTTTTTTTTTTCTTAACTCCTTAACAAAAAAAATCAAATTTCTGAGGAAGATATTCTAAGTCTGCTCTTGTCGTGTCGCCAACCTGGAAAATTCATCGCATGGGAAGATGGGCTCAAAGAGTAGGCGGAGGCTGCGGAGGCTGCGAGGGCCCAGCAAAGGCACGCTTTCAGTAGGTGAAGGCTGGCGTCACTTCTATTCATCAGGAAAGTGGGGTGGGGTGTTGACAGCTAAAGGTCATAGGACATCTTTTCTGGAATGATAAAAATGTTCTAAAATTGACTGTGGTGATGGTTGCGCAATTCTCTGAATACACAAAAACCACTGAATTATACAC
>CAUYQG010233832.1:0-21725 GCA_963574415.1 Tarsius wallacei | reverse complement strand
CAACTTGGCAAGCCCTCATCTCTACAGTAAATCAAAAAACCAGCCGGGCGTGGTAGCGCGCGCCTGTAGTTCCAGCTACTTGGAAGGCTGAGGCGGAAGGATCGCCGGAGCCCAGCAGGTCGAGGCTGTGGTGGCCGGGAGCGGCCACTGCACTCCAGTCTGGGCGACACAGTGAGACTCCAACTCAAAAAAAAAAAAGAAAAAGCCCATCTTGTCTTCCAGAGTCTCCGTAAGATCTAGTACAGGTCTAGACACATAATACTGGGGTGAAATGCCCTTCTTCCTTTGGTAGGAATAATTGTGGAGACAAAAGTAAGCTCCTTAAACCAAACAGAAATGATAGAAAGCCCACCAGTGCAGATATCTGCCGGACCACTAATCATTCAGGGGAACCTTGAATAAGGTGGACAGAACCGCAGAACTGGTTATCTGAGCAGGAAAGGACTTGATCTTTTATTGGACCCAAGACATGTCAATCATCTCTGCTCTGCCAATGAGCCAAGGTCTGCAGGATGCCCTGAGAGTCCACAATAGGAACGTGGAGAAAGCTGCTCCTTGGAACTGCATCATCAAACTGACTCCAGGTGGTGACAGTGGATCAGGCCAAGAGCAGGCTTTCCAGAGCCTCCCTTCAGGGAGTCTTGGACAGGGCAAGGAAGGCTACTGTGAGCTTTGGATAAGTATATAAAACCCAGACTGAGAAAAGATTTTCTTCCACAGGGAGGTCAGGAGCTAGAGGAATTTTTGTCAAGGGCATGAAGTAGCAGTAATGTGAAAGTTCAGTGAGGGCCAAAGCAGCCCAAGAACACCAGGTCCTGTGCTCGGTGCTGGGGACACAGTGGTGAATAATACAGGTGAGACCTCTGACCCCAAGGGTTTACAATCTGCACAAGCAAGTTAACATGCACCAAGAAGACTAGGTTCCAGGCACCTCCCTGTACATGACCTCATTTCACATTCTCACAGCCATTCTATGAAAAAGCACTATTATGGCTCCCATTTTACAGGTGCACAAGTGGAAACTCAGAGAGGCTATGTTAACAAGCCAAATACCACAGCTGGTGAGTCAAAGAGCCAAGATCTGAACCAAGATAAAGCTCACTCCAGCCTTCTCCCCTGCCTTCAACTGGCCAGTAGTTCTCAGCCTGAGGCCCTGTTTTCCCCAGAAGAATGTTTGGCAATGGCTGGAGATATCTTGGTCGTCACAACCCAGGGAGGGGAGTGCTATAGCTATCTAGTGGGTGGAGGCCAGGGATGCTGCTAAACATCCTACAATGCACAGGCTACAATAAGAGCCACAAACACCAGATGCCCCCAGGCAATTCTCTGGACGTGTCTGGATGCACAGTCCGTCTGCCCAGCCCAGTAAACCCATCTCCAAGCCACCAGATATGGTCAAGGCCAAGAGAAGTCAGCTCCAAACCCAGGTGTGGGTGGCCCTGGAAGCCAGAATATGAGCCCAAACAGACACAAAGAGGGCAGAGACGGAATACGTGCCCAGTTACTCAATAAGTGATGCCAGCAGGAGGAGCCGGAGATTAGGCAGGAAGGGCAGCTCCCAGGGCCATGGCCCCTCCTTACGCCCTCCCTGCAAGATGTTTGTCCTCTGCAGCATATTCGTCAGCTCCTCAGAGGAGACAAAACACAAGCAGTTCTTGGAGCTGCTTGCTCTCCCTGGACAACACTGAACTAATATTTGTTTTAGCAAATGGCTGAGCTGTTCATCTTCTGTGGCAATAGGGATTTGTTTTCTCTTCAAAAAAATCACTGGGATTCTAAGCTGAGAAGCCGACATCTGGAGGGCCAGAGTCTCCTTTAAGGGTCGGTGCACAGGAAAGCACACTCTGGGATGAAAAGGTAGGAGCAGAGGAAAGTGGAGGCGAAACTGACTGTAGTCCTACTGTGTGCTGGCTATTATTATATGCAGAGTATCACACACAATAGCTCTGGAAGGGAGGGGCTGATTTTTTTGGGGGAGGTCTCATTTTTCAGAGAAGAAATCTAACTCAGAGAGGTTAGGTAACTTGTCCAAGTTCACACAGCTTGTGAGGGATTTGAACTCCCATTTGTGTCTGATTCCAAAGCCCCCAAGATGTGCAAGTCAGTGCTGCCCTAGCAGTAGAGTCTTGTCAGCAGAGCAGAAGACTTGGGCATCTCTTTGATAGGACAGAGAAGCATCACATAGGAAGCTAAGAGAGGGCAGACTGGTTAGCAGAGAGCTCTACAGACGCTAATCCTGCCAGAAATCTTACAAGTTACAAGTCAAAAAAAAAAAATCAAACTGGCCTTATACAATATAAGGATGTGTCAGCTCATGGACTTGGAAGTTCCTAAGATTAGGCAGACTTTAGGGTCAGTTGGATTCAGTGGCTCCACAATGTCATCAGGGACCTGGTGCTTTCTGCTCCTCCTCTTCAGTGTCAACTTTCCTCGTGGTGGCAAATGGCTGCAGCAGCTTCAGGTGTCCTCTCTGTATCCCTCCATCTGAAGAGGGGAGGGCGAGCCTTCTGTAGATCTCTCAGACCAGTGGAGAGCCTCTTTCTCATGACCCCCTCCTCACACTCAGCGGCCAGTTTGGATCACATGTTCTTTTTTGAACCGATATCTTTGGCCAGAAGAGGGCCTGGCATTGACTGGTTTAAGCCTAACTTAGCTGGAGGAGACATTTTAGCAGGGGGGATAAGATTAGGAAGCTGCTGGGATAAGAAGAAATCAGAATCAACTCTTGAAACTACTTGGGGCTGATAACTCAAAAATAGCATGGCCATTTCACATAGCTATTTCACCCATGAGCCAGGGACGGAGGAGATGGAGAGGGAACCATCTGGTCTACCACAAGCACCAGGCAAGCCAACTTCTATCTGGAGTCAGGTTGGTGGGACCAGTCAGTTGAACAATATATATAGAGAGAGACTATAACAGGCTACAATCCATAGAATAAAGTAAGTATCCATAAGCCAATACTGATATCATAAAAGCATGAATAAATAAATAAATGAAGGAGAGGGGAAAGTTCTTCCTTATAATGGAATACCAACTAATAAAAAATAGAAGGAATGATATAAATAGAAAATCATCATTTGGCAAATACCACGGTAATAATTGTTTTAATCAAGAATTATCAATGGATGCTAAAATTAGTGGGAAAAATATGAGGAGAAGTAGAATATTTATACCATCTCAAAATATCAAGGGAAAAACTGTAACTTCATAGTGGAGAAACCTGGTAGACACATTCTATCCAAGAGACCAAAGTTAACATCAGCTGTAAAGGGACACTCAATGCCACATTTCTCCTGATAGAAAGTACTGCGAAGGACATAATATCACTTGTATGAAAAACTGTAACTTCATAGTGGAGAAACCTGGTAGACACATTCTAACCAAGTGACCAAAGTTAACATCAGCTGTAAAGGGACACTCAATGCCACATTTCTCCTGATAGAAAGTACTGAGAAGGACATAATATCACGTGTATGATCTTCTTGCCAAAAATACATAGCCTGAATTAATCATGAGGAAACATCAGATAAACCCAAATCAAGGAGCATTCTACAAAACAGCTGGCCAAATGTGTCAAGGTCATGAAAGACAAAGAAAGGCTAGTTAAAGGAAACTAGGGAAACATGACAGCTAAGTGCAACATGGGATGGATCCTTAATTGAATCCTGGATCACAGCAAAGGCATTAGTGAGACAACTGGAAAAAATTGATTAAGGTCTACACTGTACATAATAATACAATCTCAGTGTTAATTGCCTCATTTTTATTTTTTTTATTTATTTATTTTTTTAGGGATAGGCTCTCACTATGTTGTTGCCCAGGCTTGTCTCAAACTCCTATCCTCAAGAGATTCAACTGCCTTGGCCTCCCCAGATGCTGGGATTACAGGCATGAGTTACCATACCTCGCCCATCACCTGAGTTTGTAAGTGTACTGTGATTGTTATGATATTAACATTTGGGAAATCTGGGTGAAGGGTTCATGGAAATATTTCATATTACTTTAGCAGTTTTCTGTAAGTCTGGGAGTATCACATGTTCTCACTCATAAGCAGACATTGAACAATTATCATAATACTGTAAGAAAAGGATTGGCAGTAGCAGGAAACTGCCAGGAGGGGGGCAGGGGAACGGGATTAGCAGTAGTGGGAATCTGCCTGGAGAATGGGGGAGGCACACCTCATCAACAAGTGTACCTGCATAATGATCATTTGTATACCTAACCCTGAATTGTACCCCACATCTTTAAAATAAAAAAATTCAAAGTTAAAAAAATGTTAAAAAGAAACTTTCCCCCAAAATATCAGAAATGTCTAATATTCAAACTTGTTTGCTATACAATGTCATAATTTAATACTCCTCCATCACTACCAAATCTAATAAAATACTGTGACACCCTATTATTTATACCTGTGGTCCTTTGGGAAAACCAATTTTGGTTGGACAGGCATGAGAGTGAGATTGAAGATCAGGACCAGGAGAATGTAAGATCTCCGAAAAGTCCCCAGATATCCAGGGGCATGATGCTAGATTTCCCACCAAATGTGAGATGAAGACCAAACCCTCTTTTCTGACTAATAAAGGTCAGAGAGACCCCGTGGAAATGTAGAACTTGGGTGTACTCAAGAATTGGTAACATAAAGAGTTGGTAGGACTTGGTGAGCAGGTGACAGTCTAGGTAAGGAAAAGCCTGCCGAGTCTCTCCCCATCACCCATGACCAGATGACTGAACTGAGCTGACTTAGACAGAACTGCCAGTTATACAGGGAAGAAGAAACTAGTTTTGTTTCATAGAAGGGGTTCGGTCTATTGAACTCCTACTATGAGTCATTCATTAAAATATGTAGAAGTAGGAAATGGTGTCATAAAAGAAGAGGGAGAAGCTGTGTGTCCCAAGATTCACTAGAGGGAGGAGTTAGGGCAAGGGAAGAGGGACAGAAGGAGAAAGAAATCAGGGAAGACTGCAAAAAGGAAGTCACATTTGTTCCAGGGCTTGAAGAAAAAGATTCTGACAGAGAGAAGGAAATAGTAAAGTGTTTACTTTAGGCTCAAGAGAAAACACACACACACACACACACACACACACACACACACACACACACACACACCTGAAAAATAGTCTTCCTCTCTCTCTTTCTCCCCACTCCTGTCCCCAACCCAGGTGTCCTCCCATTCTGTGAGACATTTTAGGAGGCTACAATAGGAAGGGCTGTGAGCTGAGAGACTCCCTCAGATCAGATCAGGAAAGCTCATTGCCTTTCTCCGGATAATCCACTGCGGCAGCCAGGAGATAATCCCTAGCCAACAAATGTGCATGTCAGAGCAGATGCCCTCAGGAACAAAGGAAGCCTGTCCTACCCCGACTTCTGAGAAGCTCAGTTTCAAGTCTCAAGTGTGAAGGAGGAGGTAGGTCCCATCCTGGGGGTATGGCAAGAGGGTATCGAGAGGGGGGAGGGATGTGGAGAAACATAGAAAGGTCCCTGGTTTGGCTGCGGGGGGGGAGGTTCCCTGTAGGACCAAGCCAAAGTCCCAGGGCCAAGGAACTAAGGCCCCAACTCCTCATCCTGTCAGATGTCACTGAGACCCTCAATCCTCAGCTTCTCCCAGATGATTAAGAACCAAGGGCTAGCCGGGCTCGGTGGCTCAGCCTGTAATCCCGCGCCTTTGGGAGGCTGAGGTGAGTGGATTGCCTGAGCCCGCAGGTTCGAGATTCGCCTGGGCAACTTGGCGAGACCTCATCTCTACAATAGATAAAAAAAAAATCAGCTGGGAGTGGTAGCACGTGCCTGTAATTCTGGCTACTCGAAATGCTGAGGCGGAAGGATGGCCGGAGCCCAGCAGGTCGAGGCTGCGGTGGCCGGGAGCGGCCACTGCACTCCAGTCTGGGTGACAGAGTGAGACTCCAACTCAAAAAAAAAAAAAAAAAAGAACCAAGGGCTGAGTCCATGACCTCTTCTCAGGCTTCTGGTAAGAAAGTCTATGAAAGAGGGACAGAGATAGAGACAGAACTGAGAAGCAGGGAGAGAATGAGAGAGAGGAGAACAGAAAGGAGATAGGGAAAGCAGGAGCCATGCAGGCAGAGACTGAAGGGTGGGAGTAGGGACAAGAACAAACAGCTAGAGACCCGGACACACAGGGACAGAGACAGGACCGTGGATAAGGGCAGGGATGGAGAAAATGGGCAGAAGAATGAGCAGGGGGCAGGAGGGAAAAGGGCAAAGTGTTAGAGAAGGAAGTGGGGAGGAGAGGGGAGAGGAGGAAGACAAGGCTTAGCAATGATGACGGGGCAGAAATGGCCAGAGGCAGATGCCAGAAAAAGACTAATATCCTGAAGATGAAATAAAATGATGGATGGGGGGAAAGCTGTTTTTAAAAGAGGGTTGAGGCAGGGTGCGGTAGCTCATACTTGCAATCCCAGCACTTTGGGAGGCCAAGGCAGGAGAATTTCTTGAGCCCAGGAGTTTGAGACCAGCCTGGGCAACATAGCGAGCTCTTGTCTCTACAAAACTAGCCTGGTGTGGTGACATGCACCTGTAGTCCCAGCTACTCGGGAGGCTGAGGTTGAAGGATCATCTGAGCCCAGGAATTCGAGGTTGCGGTGAGCTGTGATCATACCACTGCACTCCAGCCTGGGCGATAAAACAAAACACCCATTCAAAAAAAAAAAGAGGGGTGAGTTTGCACCCCTCTTTCAGAGACAATCTGTTAAGTCTTTGTCTGCAAGTCAGCATTTCTAAGACTTAAAAGGAAGGGAAAAACAAAAGACAAAAGAAAAAGAGAAACAGATCAAGGGAAAAGAGAAAGGGAAAACTGAAGAAAATTAAGGAGGCAAAGGGAGAGGAGCTGCGAAAAGAAGAAAAAGACGAGAAAAGAGAAGGAGATGTGGGCCCCTAAACTCTCAACAGAGAGAAAGGGAGAGAGAAGGTACAAGGCAGGGAGGTGAGCGCATCCAGTTAGATGTCTCCCAGCTCCCTAATCTGTAATAAGCACTTCTCAGCAGCCACAAAGGATGAGGACATTGCCTCCAAGGAGTCTGGGTCCCAGGTCCCCACACTGCAGGTGTAGCGATGAGGTTTGCGAGTCCCTGCTGCTGGATCTAGACAGCTGGCCTCTGCAGAGGGGACACTGCAGTGGAATGCGGTGGCTGGCTCCCTTTCCTGACTTCCTTCTGCAACTTTTCCCCACACAGTTCTGTCTAGCACTTATTATTTTTAAATGAAAATGTATCAAAATTAATTTTATTTTGAGAATTATCTGAGAATTTCACAGCCCCTCTTGGGAACATCAGTGGTATCCTAGGGGAACTGCAAGCGGAACTGGGAATCCTTCTGAGGCAGACGTGTGCCATCTGCCAGCTTTGAAGCTGCTGCCACCGCCAGCAGTCAATAATGTGGGCCCTTGGGAGGGCAGAGGAGGCTCTGAGTGATGGCCAGCTACCATCTATCCTGTGGCTGTAGCAGCTTCATCTGTGTCCAGAGTCAGGCAGAGTCTACTCTCCGAGGTTAAGTCATGGAATCACAAAGATTCCTAGAGGAGTCCCTTTCTGGCCCAACCTTCACTGCCTCCCCTTTATCCCATGTAGCTGAGGTTCCATCAAGGTTGGAGCCCAAGCCTGCCCCAATTCAGGTTCACACCATCCATCAGCCCCCGCTTGTTGCCCTGGACCTCCTAGACACCTCCTTCCCCTGATCCCTGCCTCCCCACCACCATCACCACCACCAGCCTCCCAGAAATTCTTTAGTTTTACAAAATCAAATTTGCCCACGTGGAGAGTCAATTGCAGACACTGTCATCCACAGAAGTTCAAAGAGGACTCTTGTCTTGGGCTTCCCAGTGTGCCGGGCCATGGACGATAGCTGAAAACAAGCAGGTTCAAGGGCAGATCAGTTCACTATGTGAATACTGTATCCTTATGTCCATCAGATCTGCCCAGTGACAGGGCACTAGCAGTATCCAGTGCTGAGTCTGTGCCCAGCACTGTGCAGAGGATTTTGCATCCACCACCTCAATTGATCCTTGCCACAACCCTAAGCGGTAGATTGTATTCTGTTATCTCCCTTTTATAGACTAGGAAGCTGAGGCTCAGAAAGATATATAAATGATCTGGGTGGCAAAATAAGCTGGGCCACCATTACTGACTGCTCGAGGGGTACAAGCAAGGAATGACCAACACTTTTCAGTGATTGTGGAAGGAATTCAAGCTTCAAATGGGGAGTTTAATTGATAGATTCTGAGGTCTCACTCAGCCCCACCTGTGAATCTGTGACAGAAAGTATCACATGTGAGGGGGAAACGTATATATAGAGTTGACCATTAGCTCTCCTCACAAAGAAGAGAGTCTTTGGATAGAAACAAACCTTTCTATGTGTTTGGTTGTCAAAAAGGAAGCCCTCTGTGCATAACCTGGAAGATCTGGACCCAGATAAAGCCGTGGCTGATCTGCTCTGTGTGAAATACACGGGGAAATGAAGAGGGCTGTGGGGACAGAGCCGAGAGAAAAAGGAGCCTGGAGCCCAAAGAAACTAGAATACCAATGAAAGTGATTTATACCCAGGTATAAGCAAGGGGGTTTTGTGCACAAGGGTTTCTAACATACATGTTATGTTATTTACTGTGCTGCTCTCAGAAAGAAGCTTCCCCCATTGCCCCGACTCTTTAGTACTTGTGCTCCACACACTGCCTTGACCCACTGATGTTCCAGAGAGTAAAGAAATTGAGGAAATGCCCAGTGAGATGTACCACCCAAGAGGCAATTCAGCAGAGATAAGGGACAGAACATTCAGGAAAACCATAAGGCAAGGGCATAAGGTCCAAGACCATAAAGTCCAGGGCAGCAAGCAGGGGCTGATGGTGTGAGCTCGAAATGGGGCAGACTTGGGCACCAGACTTGATGGGACCTCAACTACATGGGATGATGGGGAAGCAATGAAGTTTGGGCCAGAAAGGTACTCCTCTAGGAATCTTTGTGATTACATGACTTAACCTCAGAGAATAGACTCTGCCTGACCTATGACCCTGGACACAGATGAAGCTGCTATAGCCACAGGCTGGATGGATGCTTGCCAGAGGTCAAGAACTCAGGTCAAGAACTGAGGTCAAGAACTTAGCAGATGGGAAACCAGGGCAGGAGGGTCACTTGAGCCCAACAGTTCAAGGTTGTCCTAGGCAACATAGTAAGACCCCACCTCTATTCAAAAAAAATTAATTAGCAGGGTGTGGTGGCATGTGCCTATAGTCCCTGCTACCCATGAGGCTGAAGTGGTGGGAGGATCACCTGAGCCCAGAATTTCAAGGTTATCCTAGGCAACATAGCAAGACCTTGTCTCTACCAAAAAAAAAAAAAAAGAAGAAGAAGTAACCAGGCATGGTGGCAAGAACCTGCAGTCCCCACTACTCATGAGGCTGCTGTGGTGGGAGGATCGCTTAAGCCTAGTAGCTCGAGGCTGCGGTAAGCTATAATTGTGCCACTGTACTCCAGCCTGGGCAACGGAGCAAGATCTTGTCTCCAAAAAAAAAAAAACCACACACACCAAAATAAACAAGCAAACAAACAACCTCACAGAGGCAGGGGTTAGACTGTACATCCACGAATCCTTGTGTTATTGAGAGAGATATTAGGTTTCCCATTGCACATGGGATGAGCTTCTGGTCTTAGAATAACCGACTACCATCAAATCCACAGAAATTCTATAGATGTTATAAAACAAACACATACACACATATCCACACTTGAAAACTAGGGAGGGACTTGGTAGAGACCTAGATGAAGGAAACAGACCGAAGAGAGAACCACAGGCTGGTTGCACACAGGAGTATGCAAAAGAACACTCAACATGAGAGGCAGAGAGGGAATATGGAGAGGCTGCCTCCACGTCAGGGCAGTGAATACAGGCACTTGGGATGGAGAGGGCAGCAGTACATGGTGCCTTGAAAGAATGGGGAGCACCCACATCCAAAAGGCTAGCCACTGAGGTACCCTGTCTGGAGGCATGGCCCATCCAGTCATGGTCAGCACTCACTAAAAACAGACAACTCCTTGCCCAGCCCCCATGTGGGCGGCACAACAGTCAAGATGCACTTTACAAGGACAGGCTTGAACCAGTTTGACTTAAACCTTCAAGGACAAAGTGACTTTGGGCAGACTGAGAATTTGGGGACTCTGAGGAAGTAGCTATGGCTTCCAGAACCATTCTTCACTGCCCTTGGCAGGTGCAGACCACAGGCTGAAAATTCTGAGACCTACCAGGCAGGCAGTCTGGAGTGGTGAAGGTGGAATGGAAGGGAGACTAGGAAAAAAGCCCAGAGGTTCAGGGTTTGTTCTCTGAACACTTCACACGCAGATGTCTGGAATCTCTCCCCACCTCTGGCAGAGCTTCCTAAATAAGTCCTTTTCATTTTCAGAAAATTCTTGGCATAATGTTAGCATCTTTAGGTACCGTCAAACGTGAAATGCAATCCTGGAGGTGTGCAGAACACAGCAGGGGAGATAATGGATCACATTTTCTAGATATCAGTTTCCATTAGCTGCAAACAGAGGTTTATATTGCAAATGGGGTTTGTCCATGAGGAGAGAACACGTCATGCAGCTGAATTGGAGTGCAGTGCTGACAGAGGCTTATAGACAGTAAGCGGGCACTATTAGAGCAAGGCATCAGATTCAGGCTAGTAGGTCCACTGTTCTCTGCCAGCAAGTGAGAGAGGAAGGGAAAACCTCTGCAGACTCTGCTCTCTTGCTCACCAGAGCTCTTCTACCTCAGTGACTTCTAGCTCACAGGCCATGGCACTGCTGCAAAGGCCCCTGGAATCCATGCGTACACCCAGCTTTGCCTGCAACCTGAATAAATGATATGCTTACAGATCAGTGCACAGCTATGTTTCCAAGGGGCCCAGATGCTTAAGAGTGACTGGATTCATGGTAGCTTTTTTAACATCAAGTATTTACTCAGTCAGTAATTGCTATGAATGTTGCTGCTAACCTGTGGGAGCCCATAATACGTTTTGACATAACAAAGGTTTCCTCACATCCCAAAAGACAACATCCAGTACTCCACCCAGAGAGGTCCTCCTGTGCCAAAGGGCAAGTTGGTTTGAAAGAAACGGGAGGAAGGGAGTATGAGTGACTAGATATGGTTGGCTATGAACAAACATGATAGGTATGTCTGAGTAGAAAAACACAAACTGTATTTCCTCTGCTCTCATGCCATAGCAATCAACACAGAAGGCTTCTGTGACCAAATGGGTAGGGTTTTTTTTCCCACACAATAAGCAAGCAATCAATTCTAATTGTGGGCCAGAGGTGGTGGCTCACACCTATAATCCCAGCACTTTGGGAGCCCAAGGCAGGAAGATCGCTTGAGCCCAGGAGTTTGAGACCAGCCTAGACAATACAGTGAGATACTGTTTCTACAAAAAAATAAAAAGTGTAGCTGGGCATAGTGGCGCATGCCTGTAGTCCCAGCTATTCGAGAGACTGAGTCGGAAAGATCACCTGAACCCAGGAGGTCGAGGCTGCAGTGAGCCATGATCATGACACTGCACACCAGACTCAGCGACGGAGTGAGACCCTGACTCAAAAAAAAAAAATCTATAATGAACATCAACTAAGTGTCCTCCAATTTGATTCCAACACTATCTACTAGAGATAGCTTCAGAACCCCCAGGTTGGGGGCTCAGTTCTCAAAACTGTCTCCTCAATTCTGATGCTAATTGCAAGCCCCAGGTTGTTTTATGTGTGCTTCTGACCAACTACTTAAAAAATCTGGGATCCCATAATGCCCTCCTTGGGTTGGATTCATTTGCTAGAGCAGCTGATAGAACTCAAGGAAACACGTAATTACATTTACTGGTGTAGTACAGTATGTAGGGAGGATACATATGAAGAGATGCATAGGGTAAAGTATGGGGGAAGGGACATAGAGCTTCCATGCCCTCCCTGGCTGGTGAAAGGAGGGCAGGGGAAGGTCAGAGAGAGAGATTTTGTTTTCTGAGACTGGCTTCTGGGGCCTAAAGTGTCTCAACATTAAAACAAAAGACTGTAACAAGGCCTATGGGAGTTATGAGCAAGCGGGGGAGTGGGCATGAATGGGTATCCATAAGTGTGAATGGTTGTGGTGGGTGTGTGCTTAAATGGATAAGCCTAAATAGGCTTGCATGGGCGTGGGAAAGACAGCACTGCTCTCTCAACTTTCCATCAATTTTCCCACACCTCCCAGCCACTTGTAGTTAGACCACATGACTAGTTCTGGGTAATAAGTGTGGGTAGATAGATGCCTTGTGTCTTTTCTGGACTAAAGTATAGACCAGCTGGCGTGTGACCCTCTAGCTATCTGTACCAGTACTACGGTGACCAGCAATATTTCAGATGAAGAACTTCATCACTTTAGGTCCCTGACTGACCCCCACTGCTAGCTGAGATTGGACTCAGCACAAATGAAAAATACACCTTAACTGTATTAAACCACTGAGACTTCAGAGCTAATTTTTCTGCAGTGTGACCTAACCCATACTGGCTAATGGAGTGGCATGGGGGAGGATGACTTAGTGGTGAGGATGTGCAGTGATAAATAGATGTAGTTAGGCACTCATTAATTCATTTCTTGTATCCCACAAACATTTTTGTGACAGGTACTAGGGAATTTATTAGTGAACAAAACAATCAAAAAGCTAGTCCTATGGGGCTTACACTCTACTAGGGAAAGACAGACAATACATAAAATTAATTGGATAGATAGTATACAGAGGGTGATAAATATAATGGGAAAAGAAATAAAGTATCTTAATGTAACCCTGACAAACAACAGTTATGTGGTTGACCCCTGCAGATTTGGGCAATAGGGACCCCAAGACCTAATTCTGAGCTAAAGCCTTGACTTACCCAGGAGAACCTCCCTACCTGTGTGAAAGTCTGAGAGAAAGAAGGCAGGCACCTTCCAGGGTCATCAGTGAATGCTGCAACTCTGACTTCTAAGGAAGAATCAGTTTCATATAGAGTCATGAGCTTATATAGATCATGGGCTGAATAGAGGAAGGAACCCTTTCTGTCCAGTGTCTGACATGACTCTGCCTAATCAGAGAAGCAAGCAATGAAATTGACGTGTGCTGACTTTGAACAGGGCCATTTTTTCCTCCTTACTTTCTTCCCATTACTAGGTTTGGATCTCAAGGACTAGGAACTTGAATCCCTGGAGAGGGTGTGATTCTGTTGTTTCCTCCATTTTCTGAAATGCAAGGGCATAGACTAGATGTCACCACTCCCAGGCTTTTATTTCTTCTCTCTTAGGTAAAGAACTCCCGATTTGGTAATTAGCAGCGGCATCTCCCTCTCCTTTCCTGCTCATCTTCTAGAACCTTATGCAGTGCAGTAAATAAAAGAGTGTTACTGAGACTAGCTTAGCAGGAAAGAAAGATAGGAGTGAAAGGGGGTTTTGAGGATGACATTTGAAACCATGTGTTTCCTGCAGCGCCAGACAGACTGTCTCAGACCCCTGGGAGGAAGATGTAACATAGACAGTCACTTGATTGTGCAGAAATTAAGTACAGTTCATTAAAACACAATATTTAGGTATAATAATTCTGTAGATGCGACTTTGAATAATTGAAGATGCATTTAACTTACTGTATTGCTCTGGTGTGAATACTAAGAGCGAGACAATAGCAATTTTTAAAGCTGAGTAAATATTGATTAATAAATTTCAACACAGAAGTTCCTTGTTACAAGGCACATGGTTTAACTCTGTGCACAGGCCTTAGCTCATGCATGCTGGCATTTAGCGAATAAGTCTATTTTAAGCTCCACAAGGCTCCCCACAATTCTACACTCACCACTTGCCCCAGTTGCTACCTACCTACCAACCACGGATTTGATCCCTACCTTCATTTTATGATAGATCCTAAAGGCTCATAAATCCATATTATTGTCAGATGATTTATTAAATGTCAACTTTTCCTTTAAAAGTTTATTAAATCCTTTGCATTGATCATAATTGCTAATATTATGATCAATGCAAAGGATTTAATAAACTTTTAAAGGAAAAGTTCATATTTTCCCCATACACTGTGACAACTCCATTAAATACTCTATCCTTCTTATTCCGGAGACCTGGGTTAGTCTTAGGTCCAATTCACCTAATAACTTCCTGTTGTACTAAATAAATGACAATTTACTGGCAATCTAAGAAATTCCAGTGTTGAAGTAATAGCATTGGTGATCAAGGAAAATAGAAACAAAAAAAGAAAAAAGAAGTCAGTGAACATACACGACATGATAAATAGACTGAAAAGAAGAATGGGGTTACGTAAAACTTTTAAGTGGTCACATGGAAAGAATCCAGGGCTTAGAATCAGGGAACTTGTGTTTGAAATTCAACATTGTCACTTTAAGAGTGAGCTTTTAATTACCAAGCGCTTTCTGTGGCACTTTGACATGCATGAAGTGAGTGAATAGTTCTTTATCTTCTACCCTAGACAGGGCCCTTCTCCTTTCATGCCTACATTTGATACTAAGCATTTCAAAATGTTACACATTACAACATAATTATATCATGGTACATTGTAGCACAATTACATAATAATACCATAAAATATCGGGGGGAAGTGCCCAAAAGATATATACACATTTTAAGAGATGTTCGCTATAATCAGAAGTGTTTGGACACTGATGGTAACCACTTTGAGCACCTCTTGTAATTGCAGAAGTCAAACGTGACTTGTATTCATCTTTTGTTATCAGTACATATTGAGTATTACAATTTTAATAGTCTTTTCCTTTCTTAAAAAGTATACATTCTTGGAACCCTCTATGTATATCATAATTTGTGCACCTCAATAGAATTTATAAAGCATTTGTCCATAAATTGTCTTACATGACCTTCTCAACAACTGCTCAGCAGGCATGATGTCCCAGCTCTTTGCTGTGTGGAAGGAGAGTCTCTGAGAGCATGATGGCTGCTCAGTGGTGGGCCTGGGAACCAGGACACCAATCATCCAAGTCAGCCCTAACAGCATTTATTGATCTATAACCTCAATGCTACTAAGAGTCTGGCTATCTTCCTACATTATTTTTATGTCTTCCTAACACAAATGGATAAAAATAATTACCAGTGTACAGATACAAACTTTAAGCATTACAGATAAAGTAAAGCAAACTTTCCTAGACTATCACTTTTTATTCCAAGCCCCTTCCTCAAAGGTACCCTAATCTTCATTTGATAGTTATACTTCCAGAACTACATATATGCATGTGTATATGCACACACACATAGCAATACATGTATCAATATACACATATGATGTGTATATTATCAACTATACAAAACCTTCTTTTGTGCTTATGTTTGTGTGTGTATGCTATTTTCCTCATCATAATGTCTTGGAGCTCTTTCCATGTTGAAGAAGAGTGACAACTACAAGCAAACAAAAGTTTCTAGTGAGTGCTTTGGGGAAGACTCTTTAAAGAAGGCAAACTCTACCTGAAGTTGTATACATTTTCCCTTCTTTCTATCTTGCCTGGAATGCAGTTTGTGTTGGCTAACTCTTGGATCCTGAGGCTACCATGAGGAAGAAAACCACTCACTTAGGATGATAAAACAGAAACAACATAGAATAAGTTTGGGTTCCTGATGTCCATGGAGCTGCCCTACCAGCCCTGGACAAATCTCATATTTTTACAAGAAATAAGTACTACAACTTTATGTTGGCTAAATCACTTTATGTTGGCTAAATTTAATATCAATATGTGCAGTTATTCTAATTCTAACTGATGCAGATTTTGGTCCCAGAAATGAGGTGTTCAAATAAGATAACCTAAAAATATGGAAATGGCAAATGGTAGGAAGTGAGGAGGTGGCTATTAAGGATCCAGATACTACAGACTGGAAAGCTGGTGACCTTTGTCATGAAATGGCAACTATTTGGCCAATGTTTTACTGTGGAAAGTAGACTTCATGCTGCATGAAACTATAGTATTATGGAAATGATGAGGAAAGTTATAGTAAGTTAGAATAAGCTGATTCCTTTTCACTGCTTTTACCAAAGTCCTATAAAACAGTCGTGAATTCAGTCCACAAGCAGAAATAAAAGGAAATGCTGATTTGCTCAGGCAGATTACCTATGGTCTATAAACTAAGTGGATAGAGAATCCATTAGTTGGATCCTTGCAAGGTTAAAAACTCCAGCTGCTTGTGTGTCTCAAACTAAAGCAGTTATAAGCTGTAATTTTTGAATTGCAAGAAGTAACACTAATGACTTTCCCACAAAGTCAGTGAACTGCCAATACAGAGAATTAAGCATGCTGCCTTTCCACACTTGTCCATTGTTTTAAATGGCTTTAAGATTTCACTCCTTAAGTTGAGGAGGGCATGGATGGGGCACATTCTAGTAAATAGGTTTGAAAACCATGACTGATCAAGGTATTTTGTTTTGTTTTGTTTTGTGTTGGAGTCTCATTCTGTCGCCCAGGTTGGAGTGCAGTGGCACACTCACGGCCACCCCAACAGAACTGCTGGCCTCCAGCGATCCTTCCGCCTCAGCCTTCCAAGTAGCTGGAACTAATGGTACGCACTACCATGCCTGGCTAATTTTTTTTTTTTTTTAATTTATTGTAGAGACAAGGTCTCACCAAGTTACCCAGGCTGGTCTCGAACCGCAGGCTCAGGCAATCCACTTGCCTTGGCCTCCCAAAGTGCTGAGATTACAGACTAGGCCACCGAGCCTGGCCTGATCAAGGTTTTTAACGAAGGATACACTTAGGTGACATTGACCAGGAGCAATAAGATTGTAGGCCTCCAAACCTTTTAGGACAGTGTCCCTCAATGTTTTTGGCATCAGGGACCAGTTTTGTGGAAGCCAATTTTTCCATGGAAAAAGCAGGGGGAAGGGGGAAAGGAATCATCAAGCATTAGATTCTCATAAGGAGCTTGCAGCCTAGATCCCTCGCGTGTGCAGTTCACAACAGGGTCCCCATGCCTATGAGAATCTAATGCCACTCCTGATCTGACAGAAGACAGAGCTTGCTCACCTGCCGCTCACCTCGTGCTGTGCAGCCTGGTTCCTAACAGGCCATGGACCAGTACTGGTCAGCAGCCTGGGGGTTGGGGACCTCTGTCTTAGGAAAGTGTATTGTCAATTGACAGATAGATGATAGGAAAGAAAAAAGAAAGAGGAGTGAAGAAGGAAGAGAGAGAGAGGACATTTAAAGTGAAATATAATCATGACCAGTCTCCAAGAGCCTATGATTTCAACTCCTAAATCAATGCCTACAGAAAATGAACTACAAAAGTTATGCTGCCTCCAAGACAAACTTTCCAATACCCACTCAGAGGTAGCCATTGAAGAGTGGACAAATGATGCTTCCGATAGAATTATCAGATAAAATACAAAATGTGCAGTTAAATGTAAATTTCAGAAAAGCAACAAATAATTCTTTAGCATCTAATCCCACGTTTGGGACAATCTACACTAAACAAGTTATTTGCTAGTTATCTGAAATTCATATTTAAGCTGATGACCTGTATTTTTATTTGTTAAATCTGGCTACCTTCTTCTAGAGTAGAGAATCAAACACCACCAGGTTGGATAACCAAAACATTTACCTCACTTCCAAAACAAGGAGTCCTTACCATTCCTACCCGGAGACTTCATAATTACTGTATATCGGTAACTACTATGTGATTCCTTTTCTCCCCTTTTGTGGTGGTGTGTTTTGTATATATCTATGTGGGGTTTTTTTCTCTATTATAGTTGACTGGGTGTGTTGATGGAAGAGCATTTGACTTGAAATTGACAGGTCACCAGTTCATGAGGCGCATAAGGAAACCTGAAGAAGGACTTGCATACCACCCAGACTAGATGATCTGCCAGTTGCCTACCCAAAATTCACTAGCCTTTTTCTTTACTGGGTAGCAATGTGTCTGGCTAAAAATTTTCCTTTTCCAGCTTCAATGCAAGTAAGGGTAGCCAATATTATGTGAGTACAAGTCATTAAGTAGGATACCCAGAAAGGCTAAGAAGGCAGAAAAGTATGCCCTTTTGTTTTCTTCTGCTTTATGTCTTCTTCCTGCATGGAATGTAGATGTGATGACCGGAGCTCCAGAAGCATCTTCAATCACAGGCAAACCTGAAAATGAAATCACTGTGTAAAGGACGATGGAGCAGACAGATAGATGGAACCTAGGTTTTCTAGTGATTCCTCATGGAGTTGCCAAATCTGTCATGGACTGATGACCACCAGCTTTCTTCTATGTGAGAGATCAATAACAAGACTTCCTCTTGTTTAAGCCATTTGTCTGGGTTTTCCATCACATTTAGCTAACGCTAAGCTAAACTGACATGTCCACCTTTCCCCTACTTATTTCAAGTACCACCCTTATCATATGCTGAATTCTCTATAATCTTTTTCTGATCTCCCTATTCTGATTCACTGATCTATTTTTTTCTCCTTCATCAATACCACATTATTTGATTATCAAATGCTATATATTTTGATGTTTTGTGGATTTAGATATTAGACTTCATTGATGTCCTTTTTCAAATTTATCTTGGCTATTCTTGCACATCTGTTTCTTCATATAAACTTAGGAATTTTCTTATAAAATTCCATGATGAATTTTGGTGAGATTTTTATTGGGGTTATAGATAGTTTCAAGTAAATTGCTTTTCTTTTTTACAATTGAGTGCTTCTATCTATGTAGATGGTATAATCTCTCCATTTATTTCGTTGTCTTTTATGTCTTTGGTAAAACATAAGTACTTTTGCATTTTTTAGGTTTTTTCCTATTTTTTAAATTTCCATCATAATTGGGAATTTTTATTATCTTTTCTAATTTATTGTTTATAACCTATAGAAAATCTATTTTTTACATTGTTCATATATTTTATCATATTCTGAACTCATTCATTTTTCCAATTTTTCAGTTGATTATCTTCCATATTCTATATTCTAGATAAATAATCATATAGCTTTCTCTCTTTCTGGTTTCTATGCCTTTTACTTCTTTTCTTTGTCTCATTCCATGGGGTAAAGTGGAGATGGTTTTTAACTCTGTCATCTACAGAGCTTTGTAAAATACAATCACCTGGGACCTAACCCCAGGAATTCTGATTCCTGGGGTCCAGACATTGGTATTATTTTAAGACTCCCACATAATCTCAATAGGCATCCTGGACCGAGGACCCTGGACCAGAAGCTCGAGCACAGCATTGAGTAGCAGAAGCAACAGGCAGTTACTCACTAGAATCTTGGACGTGTTAAGAGTGATGTTTCATAGGGCTATTGTAAATACCCTTTGTCAGATGCAGGAAGCTTTCTACTATATCTAGTTTGAAGACATTTTTAAAATAGGGAATGAAGTTTTATTTTGTGCTTTTCTCTGGCTTCTTGGGCTGAAAATTTCATTTGATTTTAAGCTTTCTTTTTTTCCCCTTTATTTCAATAGCTTTAGGGGGTACAAATAGTTTTTGGTCAGGGCCTTAAAGTGTACCCACCCTCACCTGTGCACATTGTACCTGACAGGTGGCTTTTTTGGCCCTCCACCCCTTCCCCTCTCCATTTTCTGAGTCTCCATTAAGCTTTCTTTTATTCTTATAAAATCATTTATGGTTACAAATTTTCCTCAGAATACCACTTGTCTATAATTCACAGATTTTGCTCTGTAATTTTCTTACTAATATATAAAGAGATTTTAATTTCCATTTTGATTTCTTCTTTAACCTAGTAGTTCAAAATGCACATATGATTTTCTCCAACTTTTAAGTAACAAAATTCTTCAGTTATCTTTCTGTTGTTAGTTATCTAATTCTATTGCATTTTGCATATGAAGATGGCCTGTTTGAATTGGCCTGTGTGAAAATGGCTTGTTTCTGCCTTTTAGAGTTACTGTGATTTCCTTTGTGGTCCAACTTGAGTTGATTTTTAATCTAAAACATAATTACAAGTAATGTAATTGAAAAGTGTATTCTCTCTTAGGCACAAAACTACAAAATCAAACATTTTAATTCAAATTCTCTTTTTTCTTAATTCTTTTTATCCGTTATATTAATTTATGAGTGAAGTATGTAGTCTTGTCAATTTTCCCTTTCATTTCTGTTTTAGCTTCATATATGATTATAACTTTGTGTATTTATCCTTGTATTTCTATCTGGCTTTGTGCTAATATTTCATCTCTGTGTTCTTGGCACATAATGGCTCATACTTGTGATCATTCTCTAATGGATTATTCCTTTTTACCTATAAACAGTGTTTAAGTTTGCTCTTTATAATGCCTTTATACCTTAAATTCCATTCTGCTTAGTATTAATATTGCTATTCTAGATTTATTTGTTAATATTTATTTATTTTGCACCCCTTTATTTTCAACATTTCTTTGTAATTTTGTTTTAAGAATTTCTCATGTAAACCATCTATATCTGGATATTGGTTTATTACTCAGTCTGAGAGAGTCTCTGTCGTTTAATATGTAAATTTAACACCTTGTTATAGTTTGGACTTACTCTTACCTAATGATTTTGTGTTTTCCATACATTCTTGTTGCTCTTGTCTCTTCCCTTTCTGGCTTTGGTTGATTAGATCAAACTTGCTTTCCTTTTTCATTTTTATTTTTCTCCTAAGTTTGAAATTACATATTTGATATTTTCTCCCACTGGCTATTCTTAACTTTTCAATACATCTACTTAAACTTTTATTTTTCTAGCACTATCCAGACTCAAATCAGTATAACCTTTGCCCAAGCAAGACCAAAACCAACCCATTTTCTGTCCCTCTGCCTTCACACGTTCTGTTCATCAACACCACCTCTTTAGATATGACCACACATGTAATTGGGTGGTTGTGGTGTTCCCCTTGCTTCTTGCAGCTCAATGTCTTTCCCTTGGATGTTTTTTCTGGTAGTTCTGGGAGATGCTTAGGAAATCCTGATTTTTATTTGTTTGTTTGTTTGTTTGTTTGTTTGTTTTGAGTTGGAGTCTCACTCTCTCGCCGAGGCTGGAGTACAGTGGCATGCTCACGGTCATGGCAGCCTCAACCTGCTGGGCTCAGGTGATCCTTCTCCCTCAGCCTTCCAAGTAGCGGGAGCTACAGGCATGCACCACCACACCCAGCTAATTTTTTTATTTATTGTAGAGGTGAGGTCTTACCAAGTTGGCCAGGTGGTTTCAAACCAGTGAGCTCAGGCAATCCTCTCACCTCAGCCTCTCAAAGTGCTGGGATTATAGGCATGAGCCACTGCAGCCAGTCCAAGGGAATCCTGGTTTTTAAAAGCCTAGAGAACCTGTAAGCATTGTGACAATTCTCCCTTCTTCTTGGAAAAGACATAATTAATAAATTATATCTATTGTTCCTAAAGTGTGATAAGGCAAGGCTCTGAAAATTTCAGCAAAAAAAAACAATAAAAAGGGAATACATCATTATCTGCAAACTTTTTATAAGGGATCTCTGAATATACCTGGAGGAACTGAAATCAATCTACAAAAAAGATACTCGCACATGCATGTTTATTTCAGCACTATTCACAATAGCAAAAACATGGAACCAACCGTGCTGCCCATCAAAAGTAGACAGGATTTTTTTAAATGTGGTTCATGTACACGAAGGAATATTACGCAGCCATAAAAAAGGACAAAATTAAGAACTTCACATCAACTTAGATGAATTTAGAGTCTGAAATACTCAGCAATCTATCACAGAAACAAAGAACTGAGTACCACATATTCTCACTCATAAGTGGACCCTGA
>CAUYQG010233827.1:0-22245 GCA_963574415.1 Tarsius wallacei | reverse complement strand
TGTAGTTCCAGCTACTTGGAAGGCGGAGACGGCAGGATCGCCGGAGCCCAGCAGGTTGAGGCTGTGGTGGCCGGGAGTGGCCACTGCACTCCAGTCTGGGCGACAGAGTGAGACTCCAACTCAAAAAAAAAAAAAGAGTGAGCATGTTGTACGTTATATTGGAAAGGTTCGGAGGATGAAAGAGGTCCACATGGCTGAGTGTGACTTCCTTCCACAAACCCGTTACACTCCCTGAAGGAGGTCTGCATACAGTGATGAGAGGAGAGAAAGAAAGCACCCTACCCAGCCTAGACCTACGTGAGTTTCGAGATGAATGCCCACTACCCAAGGGCACACAACTCTGGGTCCCAGATGATCCACGTGTCCCCACATAATCTGTTGGAGAGCAGGTACAGCTGCTGACCTCTGCCACGCTCCTCATT
This sequence comes from Tarsius wallacei, assembly GCA_963574415.1. Classification (NCBI taxonomy): domain Eukaryota; kingdom Metazoa; phylum Chordata; class Mammalia; order Primates; family Tarsiidae; genus Tarsius; species Tarsius wallacei. The sequence goes on along the minus strand of CAUYQG010233827.1, from coordinate 21,823 downwards.
TTCCAAGCTTTGACCCAGGGCTAACTCATTTAGTTCTTACAGCCACTCTGTGGCTGTGCATATTTTCTATTATTCCCATTTTACGTAAAAGATGGGGGAACTAAGAGACAGAAAGTGTAAGCGGCATGGCCAGGGCCCACAGCAGGGTCACATGGCTGTGTTGAGACCCACGTCCTGGCAGACTGGCTCAAGAACTTGTGCTCTTGACCCTCAGCTGTCACTGTCTCTCAAAGAAGAATTTTGAAGACACTATCCCTAGCCTTGTCAGCCATAAACATGATTGATAGAAAGCCTCACGATGCTTCTCTGTTTGAAGACAGTGCTGTTTGTGGATGTCACGAATGCTCCTCTATAGAAATACTATCGAAAAGGCCAGTTTCTGGAAAATGGTAAAAACTATTTGAATGATCTTTACTTCTGTGGGACTTCAGCTTTTTCTGCAACCAAATTTATTTCTAAAGAGAAATACTAGCATTTACAAAAAATCTCCAGACATGATGAAAATATAATGCAGTTTTCCAGCTATCAAAATTAATCTCCAAGGTCTGATTTCTATCTTAAAAATCCAAATTGTTCAAGTTTGACATCATCTCTCCCAGAAGGAGGGTATGTGCATATCAGCATCAAGACACTGCTCAGGGCAGAAGGTGAGGACTGAGGAGACGAGGAGGGAGAGACCCCAACAAAGGAGATGAGAGTGAATTCAGCCTTTCTCCAGCCGGTGGGAAGCCCTGGTCTGCAAGAGGAATCCAGCTCCTGGGTGCCCCTCCTGCCCTGCCTGCCAAGGTGCCCCCAGTCCTTTACAAAGGGGTAATCATGAAGCCGTCCAGGCGGCGGGGAGCATTTTCCCACAGCGGCGGTCCTTCTTGCAGCCTGGCAGCGAGTGACCACAATAAATGATGTCCTGCTCCACGGGCCTGTGACACGATGCACAGAAGAGCAGCGGGGGTGTCGGAAAATCCATTATTGGAAATTTTTGTTTCTTTTTCTTAGGAGATTCCATGCTGCTCTCTCACTGTCATCTTGTTCCTTTCTTTCCGGCTATTGTTTTGAGGGTTTTGTGTCTGACAGTTCTTTTCTGCTGCCGGTTTTGTCCTTTTTGTTACCTTGTTTCTGCCTCTGCGGGCTCCCCACCCCCCTCCCTGATCGCGTGTGTTCTGAGTGTTGTTCCCCTATCCTGTCGCTGTCGCTTGCCTTCCTTCTCTTTCTCTTTCCGCCTTATTGTCTCACATAATCCAGAGAAACAAAGTCCCTTTTGTCTGCGGTCTTCTGCATGGTGTTATAGAGTTGTCACTTTCCCTTCATGAAGGTGCACTTTGCTGTGTGTGCTGTTCATCTGGGTTCCAAGAAGCCCAAACACCCGTTCGGGGGAGTGCCACGGCCGATGGCAACAAAAAGCCATTACAACAGCCCACAGCACTGAGTTTTGAGAACAGCGAGGACCTTTCCTCCCCTGGAGATCAGTTCACATGGAATCTGTATGTTTGTGTAACTAATTTCCGATGGTTCGAAGTTTTCATCTTTTCCCCAAGAGCAAGTCTTTTCCAAAGTGGCAGTTTGTGGACACTGTCCCTTGTCAGCCCAAGGATCTGCTGTTCCTTCATTGTTTTCCCACTGATTGGGACAGCCTGCAAGATAGTCCCCGTGGGTGGAGCTTCCACTATGCAGTTGGTGCACTGGCTGAATAACTGTGTTGGGGCACGCCTGTGCAGGGATGAGGGACACCGGGCCAGTAGTGTTGCTGTGCGTTTTACATTCTTCCACTGATCACGCTCCTCATCCCTAGTTTCCTTCCTCCTCTGTGGACATGCCATGCTCTTGTGGCCATCCTGCCACCTGCCATCTGTCTTCCTCCAGCCCTCTGCCTCTAGGGTGCCTTCTTTTTTTATTTGGAGTTGTTTCAGAGGACTTCCAGTCTTTCTGCCTGGGATTTCACCTGCATCAGATTTAAAAGTTCCAAACTTGCGGTGATTACCCAAGAATGTGCCAGATGCTTCAACCCTATTTTTGTGTTTCAGTTAAACATAAATGAAAGCAGTAACCCCACCTCTGGCGTGACTGAATGTAACAGTTGTGGCACCTGCATGTAACTGAATGAATAGGTATACCTAGTAAACATCAGTGACTTACGTCAAGATCTCCACCTGTGTGCTGCCTTTCCTAGTGTTCAGCTTCCTGTTTTTTAAAATGTTTCCTCTCTGTCTGCTTTGATGTGCCTGCCTGGCTGTCTGTTTTTGTAATTGTACTCTTTCCTAATTGTTTCTCCTGAATCACCTTTGATTGTGTTTGTCTTTCAGTTGTGTTTTTTATTTCCTTCTATCTTTTGTACTTTGTTGTATTCTGAGGTTACTTCTATTTCTATTTTTGTTATTGTTAATTTAAATAAGAATTGCTATATAGTTCAAAACAGTCCGTTTCCTGTTTTCTACCACTTACATGATAATTCTCCTGTCTCTCTACTTATGTCCTTCATAGTTTTGGTCTCTTCATTTTCATGTCTCGAAATTTCTAGTTACATATTTTATTCATTCAATGATTTCTCTTTTTTATTTCTTTTCTTGGCATTTTGAATTCTGCACCTTAGCTTTTTCCTATACCAGGGTTACTTTTAAAAGAAACATTGATTCTTTTAATATCATTTTGCAAACACCATGGAAACAACCCTTATTTTATTTCTACTAAATGGTCTTTCAGAGTATACACTCCAACTTGTCATGTAGTTCTTTTTAAGCACCCACAGTCATAAGTCAACTGTCTCTTCAGCTTCCAGATGCAGTCAAATGCTCATGCCAGACCTCCTTGCAGTTTTTAATTATTTCTTCTCAGTTTGCAGAAGAGGGAGGAACAGATATAAAGAGCTATGAATACATGAAAGGGGGATAATAAACTGAAAGTACATAAGTAAATGTGATAGCTGGGATACTTGTGTCCTTAGAGGAAGTCACAAGGAGAGCATTTATGGGGACAGAATAGAAGATGCAAAGTTCAGGGACCCTCCTAAAGACTTGTTCCTGAAGGCACAATAACGTGCAGCCCACTCCAACCAATGCAGTGACTTTTCTCCAAGTTCACCGACAGAACCTCCTTCATTTCTTTCCTAGGTGGCTGTGCCTTGCTGAGGCCCGGCCCCTATCTTACACATCTTGGACATGGCCACTCACTCTAAAAGTGCATGCCTTCAGTCTCTTTTGTATCCCCTGTTGTGGTCCTATCAACCAGACCCCGCTTGTGACATCAACACTTGGATCAAGGACTATATTTTCAAGTCAGTGTATCAAATAACCCTGCTCCGCTGTGTCAGACAGTTTTATTCTGCTTCTCATGTTGTGATCCATGGCGTCATTTGAAGCTCAGTTCTGGCTGTGCCTTGCTAGTGCCAATTTCAATACAAAATCTGTCACCTTTCAAAACAACCTCTCCAATAATAGGCTATTAATCTATCAGTTAATTTGTTTCACGGACCCCTGTAGCCTAAACGCCTAGGTAACCTTGGCTTTGTCAAGTGGAGTTCAGCCACCTACACAAGTTGTCCAGTCTTATCTATGGAGGAGTAAATGTAAAAATGCTATGAGCAATCCATATTCCAGTGTAAATTGTGAATGTAGAAAGAAAGTAAATTGGAAAAACTAGATTCTTTTTAAAAATTGTTGTGTACACTGCTAAACTTTAGATTAAGAAGCTGCTTAAAAAAGACATTTTTGGTTGGCACAGTGATCATGCATGTAATCCCAACACTTTGGGAGACTGAGGTAGGAAGATTGTTTGAACCCAGCTCTGAACAACAAAACCAGCCTGGACAACATTGCAAGACCTCATCTCTACTTAAAAATAAAAACATATTTAGCCGAGCGTGGTGGTGCACACCTGTATGCCCAGCTACTTGGGAAACTGAGGCAGGAGAATTGCCTGAGCCCAAGAATTGGAGGTTGTAGTGAGCTCTGATTGTGCCATTGTACTCTAGCCTGGGAAAGTGAGACCCTGACTCTAAATATAAAGATAGATGAATAAGTAAATAAGGCGTTTGTACTAAAACCTATGGTTTGAACTTTCTTCCTTCTTACCATCCATATTTTAGCCAGTATTATGATAAAGTTTAACCCTTTTTAGTTAAAAAGGAGATGTCAGTTTCCCCATGGCTTGCTTTCTTTTCTTTGGTCCCATTTCCTGTCACTCTACCTCCATTTCTTTTCAGCCAAGAGGAGTGGTCTCTAGAGCTGAGATGGCTTTCTCCCACTGAGTTTTAATTATTTTTCTCATAGTTAACTTTATCTTTTTATTTCTTAATTATAGTTCTTCTCTTTGCTTACTCAGCATTTTTCTGGTTTGAATCTGCCCTAAGGGGTTTTTCATTCTCTTAGAATCATTGTTAGCTTTTTAAAAATAAATAAATAAATAAATAAATAAGAACTTGTAGGATTGACTACTTTGCTAATTATAGATCATTCTTGTTTTTTTGAGAGCATATTATATGCCAGGAAACATGTTAACATTTAGCCACATTATATTATTTAATCCTCAAACAACCCTGTGAGCTGGCACTTCAATTATTTCTAATTTTATAGATGAGGACACTGAGACATGGAAAAGTTGAGCAGTTTGGTCAAAATTCTGCAGCCAGGAACTGACCACAGGTTGTCTGCACTACACACCTACACTCCATCACCACTTTGTAGCTCTCCCATGAAAGGACACCAGGTTGTATTATCTGATGTTAATCTTGATGTGGGAGCAGGGTATCCTCATTGTATCCTTCCTTATCATGAATTCTGACAAGAGTTTAGAGAACTGAAACAGAGTCCAGTCGAGGTTGTGGGAGGGGGTTTCAAACCCCGTGGTTCTAGCATCTCAATCTGTATCTCTTTGCCCAATCTCCTGGCTCCTTCTGTCCACCAACCACATGATATTAGGCCACATATGACAACTCTTGTCTTACCTCAGCTTCGAGAGTAGACACTTTCTAAGGACAAGGCCTATGTCACATTATTTTTCGTTTCCCTCCCATTGCTTCAGAGATTCATATTTTCCAGAAAAGGTCAAAAATTATAAGTGCATGTGGATGAGCTTTTCAGAAAGATGTGCTGTTGAGTGCTCAAGCTGTGTCAGCTGATTTTCCTCAACATTCAGGAAGAAGGAAGCCAAGGCATTTTCCTTCCTTCCATGTCGGCTGATAGAGGCACCTTGGAGGCCTTCTTGAGTTGTTTGTTTTGCAAGAACTTCATCCTGTTTTTCACATTTTTATTTTCCTTAGTCCCCGGAATTGGGTTAGAAAAGTAAGCAGGGTTACTTGGCTAAGAGTTAACTGTTTATTTTGTAGAATGAGGCAATCTCAGATACTTGGAAAGGTTTTGTAGAATTTTAAATAAATGTTCCCAAAGAGCTTATGTTTTTCTTTAGAATCACAGTTCGACAACATTTAATCCCTTGTTACTGCTTTGTCACACTTTTAATTGAATTATTCAGAACATGAAACAAAAGGAAAGAATTGTAGATAGCACGGTAATATTAACAGAATTACCAGAGTGCTGAGAATTATTAAAGAGGACATTATGTTTGTTAATCGGGCATTTAATTTTTCTTCTGTTTGTTGATAGAAAACATCCTCTTGGAAAGGATTTTCTCCAAAACCTTAATTGTGACAATGCCTTCTTAACATCCATGAATATACTATACAAGCAAAAGCTGTTTGAAACCTAATTAGTCAAAAAGATTCCTAATTTCCATTTTAACTGTAGAATGGCTGACCGACATTCCAGTCAGATTTGTTTTCTATACATGGGAGAAAGCAGGCCTTGCAAACAGGCTTTAACAAATCATACCTGCTGCAAGGAAGGTTTTAAACTATTATGGACAATAGCAAAAAAGAAAAGAAAAGAAAAGAGCTATGTTGTATTCTTGAAAAATACTGAGAGTGGATACTAAGTGTTCTCACCACAAAAGGAAGATTCTGTGAAGTAAAGGGAATACATATGATAAACAGCTATATTTAGCCATTCTACAATATACATATACTTCAAAACACTATGCTGCTCATAATAAATACAAATAATTTTATCTGTCAATCAATAACTAAAAAAAACCCAACAGAGTCCTCCCTCCACTTACGTTAGAGGCCAGTATAACCTTGATATTGAAATGTCTATGCAAGAAAGGAAATTTCCAGACCAGTGTTCCTGGTGAATACCAACTCAAGACAAACAAAAATGGGCATGCTGAACCCAGCAACACATTAGAAAGATTAGTAAAGTGAGTATGGCTTGACCATGTGAGGCTTATCTCAGTAAGTCAAGGTTGGTTTAACCAAGAAAGTCATCACATAAGCAGGCCAAAGTAGAAGAATCATATTCATATGATCATCTTAACAGACACAGAAAAAGTGTTTGATAAAATTCAGGATCCATGCACAATTTTTTAAAAAATTAAAAAACTGTGAATAGGGAGGCACTTTCTTAAAGTGATCAAAGATGTTTATAGATTAATTGCAGCAAACATCAAACTTAATGATTAAATGTGGTAAGTGTTTCTTTAAGACCAGAAATCAGTGAGGGGCATGCTATTAGCATGTCCATTCTACATTGTGCTAGATAAACAAGGTTAATACAATAAGGCTAAACAAATAGATATAAAATTTTTAAAGATTTAAAAAATAAAAGTATGGCTGGGTACAGTGGTTCCTGCCTATAATATCAGCACTTTGGGAGGCTGAGGTGGGGGATTGCTTATACCCCAGGAGTTTAAGATTAGCCTGGACAACATAGTGAGACCTCATCTCTACAAAAAAGTAAAAAAAAATTTGCCAGGTGTAGTGGTGCACACCTGTAGTCCCAGCCACTCAGAAGACTGACGCTGGAGGATCGCCTGAGCCCAGGAGGTTGAGGCTGCAGTGAGCCATGAGTGTGCCACTGCACTTCAGCCTGGGCGACAGAGAGACTATGACTCAAAAAACTAACCAAATAAATAATAAAAATACAAGGATGAGGAGAAAATAACATTCACATATCTTCTGCATATCTACCCAAAAAATGCTTAAAAGAATCTTCTGGTTTATCAACTTACATGGATGTTAAAAAGACCAATAATAGCCAAAGTATCCTGTAACAGAAACAAATTACTTATTTAATCTTTGTTGTTGGTTAGAGAATATTTATATAGCGTTTATTTCATGCTAGACATTGTTCTAAGTGCTTAACACATATTAACTTGGCCATAATTACTAACAATTCTTAAAAAGCTGTAGCTCTTAAGATAGTGGTTTTGGCACAGGGTTAGATAAATCAAACACAGTCATAGAACACAGAACTGATAAGATGTAGAAGGGAACTTGATCTGTGTCTGAGCTATCATTGTAAGCTAGTGGGAAAATATTGGGCTATTAACTAAACAGTACTGGGGCAATCATTATCTATGCAAAAAAAGAAAAAAAAATCAAGTTCAAGTAGTTACACTCGAATGTGATAGACAGTATTCTAAATGTTCAGAATACAGTAATGGGAAATATCTTATTCACCTTGTGATCTATAAGGATTTCTTAAAACAGAAAAAGCACAAATCATAAAGGAAAGTTTGATAAAATTTGTTAATCAAGAGATACTATATGAAGAGAATTAGGAGACTGAATATAAATTAGGAATAAACATTTGTTTTACAAACAACTGACAGAGGAGTAATATTTATAATATATGCATTTCTTCAAATTAAGAAGTAAAGACAACTCAGTATAAAAATGAGCAAAAGTATCAATCACTCAGTTAAGAGAAAAGATAGTAATAACATCAAATCTAGAAAAAACAAATGCCCAACTACAAGCAGATTTTCTTCGAGATAGAAGAGATAGCAAAACTACTATACAGCAATAAAAATGAATGATGTGAGCTCTATGCAAAAACATAAATGAATTGTTGGTATATAATGTTAAATTGATAAAGGAAGTTATAGAAGAATCAGTAAGAGTACTATTTCATGTCCATATGAGATAAAGATATTTAATACTAAATGCCATGTGGTAAAATTAGTTTTTAATTTTTTATTCATTTATTTATTTATTTTTTTGAGTTGGAGTCTCAGTCTGTCACCCAGGCTGGAGTGCAGTGGCATGCTCACCGCCACCCCAGCGTTGATCTGCTGGGCTCAGGCAATCCTTCTGCCTCCGCCTTCCAAGTAACCGGAACTACAGGCATAAGCTACCATGTCTGGCTAATTTTTTGATTTATTATAGAGATGAGGTCCCGCCAAGTTGTCCAGGCTGTTCTCGAACCCATAGAATCAGGCAATCCCCTCACCTCGGCCTCCCAAAGTGCTGGGATTACAGGCTTGAGTCACCATGCCCGGCCAAAACTGTTTTTTAAAAACAAAGGAATGATGGGTCTTTCTCTTCTCCAGAGACTCATCCATGTCAGGTCTTTCTGGCATGAATCTTCCTCTATTCCTCTCTTCTTCTTACTAATAAACTTTGTTTTAAAACTTAAAAAAAGTAAAGGAAAGAAAAATACAAGTATATCTTAGGTAAAGTATATATTATAAATATTCTTTTGTATTTATTATATTAAATGTAAAAAACCAGCTTTTAAATGCTTTGCAACATGTTGATTATAACAGACTTGAGTAAAGAAGTCATTAACAAATATGACCCAAGTGCAAATGGTTTCCTTACTACTGTTGTACTTCTATTAGGCAGGTGGCGTAGTGATTAAGGACACAGATTCCAGAACTGGCTTGCTGGGTTCAGGCTCTGTGCATACTGTATGTTATCATACAAAGCGAGTGACTTTGCATTTATTTCCTCTCCTGTAGAATGGGGTTGATAATAACACTCACCTCATGGAATTGTGTAAAGGTTAGACTACATGTAGCTTCTTTGCAAAGACAGTGCCTGTTTACACACATAATTGCAGTTGAGGTCGCCATCACTTTTCCTCCTGCTGTTTTCCACTTGTCAATTAAAAGGCATTTTCTTGCTTCCCTGCAGCCTTCGTTATCTAGCTAGCATATGAATTATGAAGGGAAGCTGATTGAACAACTCCACTTTGGTTTCGTCTTTGAGTTTCCAAAATGAAATTTTGCTTGATGAAAGGATTTCAATGTTTTCTTATTTTTGTTTTGTGTTCATGAAAGTTTGAAAACCATAGCTGTGGATGGACATCTAAGGGTCTAGAAAATGTTGAGGCCATATTGTTGCATGAAGAGAAGCGGTGGAAAACAGGACGGACAGCATGGTTCCACCTCGTTATTGACGCGCCTGACAGGGTAGATGCCAAAAATAGTGTCCCTGTGTGGGTAGAAATATGGACAGTTTTCATCTTCTTTTGGCCCATATGTATTTTCTAAAATGAGCATGCACTTTTCATGTAAGCAGGGATAAAAGGACATTAGAAAAAATATTTTTAGCAAATTACGAAAAAAAATGACAAACAACCCAGTGGAAAAAAATAGATAAGCAACCGGAAGAAGCAGAATGACAAATGGTTGGTCAACATGAAAAGGTGTCCAGTCCAGCTGGTCAGCTTGGAGCTATGAACCAGCACAGATACCACATGTCACCAAATGATTGGGCAAAGAGTGAACACCATGAGTGCCACAGAGGATTGGGAAAACAGGAATATGTGTATTTGAAAGTAGGAAAGTGAGATTGTACCACCTTTGGGAAAGTGTTCTGTAGCATTTAAGCAAATTTCAGGCATGACCCTTTAGTAAAGTCTAGCAGTTCAGTTCTACATATCTGTCCTATAAAAAAAAATAGCATATGCAGAAACAAGTTTAACATATTTCACTGTAGCACTATTTGTAGTAGCATGAAAACTGGAAACAATGTAAATGTCCATCCTTAGGAATGGTTGAGGAAATTATGGCATGCTCACACTGTGTGATATTCTGCCACGGTCATGTTCTTTGTCTTAATCAGGGGGAAAGTAAAAGACTAAGTTTTATAGATGTCAGTGTGAGATGTGTGTGTGTGTGTGTGTGTGTGTATGTGTGTGTGTGTGTGTGGGTGTATAAAATGTAAAGAGAGCAAACAGTTGAATTTTAAAATAGCAATAATACATATAAGAATATAGAGATGCAGGTGCATAAACATAAAGTAAAAATATGAAAATAATAGACACCAACACTACTCATGTATAGAACCTCTGGGCTTGGAAAGGGGACATTTTGTTTTTTATACAGTTATCTATATAATCACAATTATTATTTATTATGTGTTTTAAATATAACTCATCTTCATACATGAGTTTTTAAAAGAATATACCTATACTTGAGTGCACAGCATGTTACTTTGTAGTTAAAATAATTTCACTGCCATTATTGTTATCTTAAGAGCTATGGAATGTCACTGCATAGCATTAGGCCTAAATGTTGGTCCGTCTATTCAAAGAATAAACTATGTTTATTTAGAATCACATGCTCCACATTCAAGATTACTTGGAATGATTACTAACAGTACAGGTTACCTTTTGGCAAGATCATTCTCTCTCTCTCTTAAGAATTAATGACTAATAATAAATTATCCTTATCTTATTTACTTAATATAGAGTTCCCTTTTATGAAACAGTAAAAAATGCTTTTTTCCAGTAATAAGAAGAATAATTTTATAGTTCTCTGTAAATATTGAATGATGATATATATTAACTAATAGCAATTAGAGTTACTCAGTAAGCTTTAAAAATAAGACATGTGTTTAAAATGTTGTACAATGGACGTGGCACATGAAACTTTAATATTTATCATTGAGCTAAATAGGTATTAGATAATGATATAAATATAAGCAAGTAGAAAGTTTAAAGATATATAGACCTTTTTAACTTGCCAATGCTTTTGTGAAGATTTGTAATATCTCATCAGCTATTTTCTACCTATTTATTGTAGTAAAGGGATTTTGTTCTTTCATACCTGGCCACAAAGAAAGCCATTTGTAGCTCAGTACTCATCTATTAAAGGAATTGTACGTTTTCCTTTAAAATTTCTCATGGAAGACATAAACCTAATCAAACTTTTCTCCCCTCTAGCTGGTAACCTCTGCATGAACTAAAGAGGTGAAATATTGTTTAATCATGCCACATACCACTTTTTACAGTTATGAGAAACATTATTCTGCTGGTATAGAAGTTACAAAACAAAATGGTTTACTCTGTACAAGGAGAAACACATTTTACATTATTTATTATTTTAAATGGCATGATGTCTTATGACACTACATTTTCATTTTCTGTATTTTGAACATTACTTTTGGAGAAAGTTACATTTTAAAAGTGATAATAGATATACACACAGCCTGAAGACCAAAGACCCTCCCACTGGCTTTTGCCTCAGAGATAAACAACATGTAATTTCAGTTGGCAATCTTTACTTGATTCCTTCAGTCCAAACTCAACTATTATTAACCTTTGTTTGTGACAATTGAAGAGAATAATGGTTGAATTTGGGGCCTTTAATGTCACATTGAAATCAATAGCTGTAAATGGTACGGTTCTAACTGATCTGTCACATTCAAACAAAAGAAGGCCTTTCTCAGTTCATAGAAGATAGCAGAGACAATTAAACACACAAGCACTCAGAAGACCTTGATAACATTAAGGAAATGGATTGATTCACAATACATTTTTAGGGCTTTTTTTGCTTGCTTGTTTTAATAATGTCTTTTTAAAATACCTGAAATTGTTAAGTCAAGTACAGGAGATGGGGCCATCTTCATCCAGATCTCAAAAATTGGACTCTGTCATAAAAATAAAATGAACTGTCCCTCTCGGAGTGGTGGTAATAGCTGAGGTGGGGGTGGGGAGGTGGGTGATGACCTCTCTGGAGCTGCAAAGCCCAGGAATGGCAAAGGCCACTGCACAAACAACTCACAATCTTTAAGGCCACACTCTGTGCGCTGCTGAGCACTTTCATCATGACTTCCATTCCCACAAAAGCAACTTCTCAGATGTTCCTCAAACTTTCAGTTCTTGGCATTGACCTTATTTTCCCTTTCCTTATAATTCTGGACATTTGGGGGGTGCATATGAAGGGATTTCAGTCCAAGTTCCCATACCTGATTTTGATGTGCGGTTCTGTCAACTTTGAATTTAATGCTGGTTATAATTGGCTACACTGATTAATTCCACCGAGGACCTAAGTCGACTTTGCTTAGCGTGGTTATGTTGTATGAAGTTATAAGAATGTTTCAGTGCCTTACCAGAAAGAAAGAGCTTTAGTAATTTTTTCCCCATATAATAACAAGTCTCCTAGTTTTATTAAGGCATAATATGAAATATTCTTATTCACTGAAATGCCATTCCCACCATCCTTTGAAAAATTAAATTAGTTGTTCTTGGATGTAGAAACTAAAAGGGTTGAATACTGCAACAGTATAGGAGACTAAAAAGAAGAAATAGACAAGATCATGTCTTTAACTTGCCTTAAGCAAAAGTACCATTTTTTTCTCAGCTTATAATTTTATGATTTTTCACATTTAATATTTTACAAAATTATTAGTTTAAGGACTCCATGACTTTTAAGAAAATTATACTTCTCTGAAATAAATTTATTTCTTTAAGAGGAACATAATCTATTTTTAATGGGTCTTTTCTCTAATTTATTTCTTCCTATTAGAGTATGAATTTCCAACATTTGCCTAATAGACTACCTAGCACAAAACAAGGAGTGTGCTGGTAAAGCAGTTCTACTAAAAACAAATCCTTATTGCAGAATTTTCTGGTTTTTACATTGTAAATACTCTAACTGTGGCTGACTTCAAGTCTTCCAACTTGATGTCACTGATCACAGCATTTACTCCAGGACAAGCACAGCATTAAACAACACCGTGACATTAGGAGAGACTGCACTCTGCAGTCATGTGATCTACTGTGACGAGGATACTAACAGCAGGAGAGATGTCACCACACACAGCTTTACACAATACCACGTCAGGAGGGACTGCACTCTGTAATCACGTGTTCTAGCGTGATGAGGACACCCACAGTGGTAGAAGATATGGCGAGCTTCATTCAAGTGAGAAATAAAGTGATAAAAATGATTGACCAAAAATGAGCTGTTCTGATCAGGACATTATGTTTCTCTGCTTTGAGATAAAGGAAATTAGTACCATTAACTTTGTTGCAAAACTAAGACTTCTTTAAGGTAAATTTCAACTTTTAAAATGCTAAGCTGGAGAACTCAAAATTCTCATCTTCAGTGGTGTAGTCTCTGTGAAAGAATTTGGAGACATGAAAATTCTGTGGGTTCCTATGTATATCCTGTATTCAATAGATCTGTTCCTTAAATTACACCATTTTAGGGAAGAGAAGAAGGATTCATGAGAAAAGTCTAACTTGTGAAATCTTGTGTGTAGAGATACAGATCTGAGCATATCTGCAGTAAGTTAGAGCCTTCAAAATTCAACTTGATATAATTAAAGGTGTTTGTATGAAATCAGTATGCACATCTGCCATCTGCATGTATGGGTGGGGAGAGAGAGACTGAGATGGAGGGAGAGTGAGAACTCTGTGTTAACCAGCTCATTTTTGGCTAAAAATATAAAATGAGAGAAAACTAGCCAAAGAGGGCAATTGTTGGCTCAGCCAAACCCTAGGAATGGTCATCCTGCTGACTTGGGGGAACCAGAGACAAGGAAGGGATGAGCCCCAGCACCCCCTTCACCTACTGAGCTGATTTCTCCTGGTAACTTGTGTCAGTTGTCACTTTCCTGCATGTATCAGCCACGGATGAAAGGGTGGGGGAGGTCACCTCTTGGTAGCTAATGTATGGATTTATCAGATTCTACTCAGAGCCCATGGTGGCAAACAGCTATCTGGGGGAAGCTGCCACAGTGTTCTTGTGGCCAGTTTGTGTCTGGTATATTCTGTTCTTCTCATAAGGACATGAAAATAATGTCTGTGCTATGCATGCTAATACAGAATTGCACGTCCATTTAGAAAAGACATTATTAGAACAAGCAAGCAAAAAAAAAAAAAAAAAAAACCCTAAAAATGTATTGTGAGTCAGTCCATCTATGAAATAAAACTAGTTAATTGCATCACTCAAATTATCTACATCCTGCTCATTTTCCATTTGACCAATCAGTCACAATCTAAAAGCTGTCTATTAAAATCTGCCATTATCATTATCATTATGCTTTTATATAGCTTCTTACTTTTTCCTAGAAGTTCAAACCTTATGCTAAGCCTCAAGCATTAGAGTTACAAGTTATATGCCTTATCTTGTTTGATATATAGTGTATGTATACAGTTTGGGAATCATACTTGCTATCATTATATAATATCACTACTCATCTTCGTCAGTGGCTTTGACCTAGATTTTTATTCTTTTATTAGCATTGTTTTCTTTGCTTTTTTTTCTATCATAGCTTTTAAAAAAATCCAATCTGGATAGCTTTCATTTTCATAGGGAATTCAGCCTGTTAACACATATAGTGGTAATTGATCTATTTAATTTATTGTTTTGTGCTTACTGTTTGTTTGCATCGTAGTTGTTTTCTTTTCTTTTTAAAAATACTAATTTGGAACTTTCATAGTCTGCTGTTTATAATGATACACATATGTCAAGCAATATTTCTCAGGTTATCAAGTTCAGTATGACTGTAGCCACACTGGGAGAGCCTACATGCCTGTTTTTACCCCTGAAAGGCTCTCCTTATGTCTTTTTAGAGACTTTTAGACTCCTTTCTTTATTTTTCTTCTTTCTTTCCTTCATAATTCCTGGATTTTGACAATTGGTTGAAAACTTCCAGTTGCAGGTTTAAATACACACACCAAAAGATTTTAAGAACCCCATCTCATAATTTCTGTTTTAAGTCTTATTTATTAAATTATCATATAAGTTAAAACAAGTTGCTTAATGCTGTTTATTGTACTGTTCTTTCCTCCTCTTGGAAAGAAGAGATTTGCTTCTGGAGGAATTTTCATGAGATTTGGAGTACTTCCTTGAGTATTTTCTTCAGATAAGATATCAGACCATAGGTGGCATATTTTCTGAATTCTTTAGTGTTGAAAACCATTGTGCTTTTTTCTTGACATTTGAGTATTATATTGACTGGTATAAAGATCCTTGGATCACAGTCATTTTCTTTTAATAGCACAGTCAGATAATCTTTCTTTTGTAAGAAAACTTTTGTTCTGAGTAGAAGAAAGAATTTTTTCATTAGCATTGGAGGTCAGACATTTCTCCTGATTATGTCTGGGTATGTGGCTTTTTGTAAAATTAATTCTGTCTGAGTCTTAGTGAACCCATTCAGTCAAAAGGCACAAGTCTTTCTTCAACTGAGGGAATTTTTATTCTATTATTTCCATGACTATCACTTCTGTTCCATGCTCAGTTTTTCCCCATCTGGAACTCCTCCTCTTTACATATTATGTCATCTGGGTCTTCCTTTAAACCTCTTATTTTATCACTATTTTTCTTCTTCTTTTCCCCTTTCATCTGATAATCCAGATAATTAATTCAGTTCTCAGCAATGACTGCTCTCTTTTTCACTTTCTCTGTTGGACTTTAGAACTCTGAAAAATTATTATTGTTAGTTCAAATAATTATTATTTTTACTTGCTAATTGTTCCTCTTTGAGAATCCTCATCACTCTTAAAACCATATTCTCCTTTGTCTCATTCATTAGCTCTTCATTAATAGGAGCTACTTGTTCTGCCTGACCTCCCTCCCACAAGTTAAGAGTTCATGAAATAGGTGGTAATTTTTCTTTGCTGTCCCTGTAGTGTAGGTTTTGTCACACATGAAGAGGTCAGGTTGTGTGGTGGTCTTGAGCTCCGGTGAACTGGAAGCTTATGGATGTGATGTTGCTTTTGTCTGGTGGGCTAGTGACTATGCCCCAACACACCGGAACCACTTCATTATTGGAACAGTGTGAGACCAGGTTCTAAGACCCTCTAGGTGCAAAGTGAGATAAATTCCTTCCAAAATAGGAATACTTGTAGCAAATTATCTGCCTGTGCATCACCTCCAGTCCTCCCAGGACTGCCTGTTGTGGCATGAATCAACCTCCTGAGGAACTCTGTGAAACATGCAGGTGTGTTCTTCTTGGGATGATTGGGGTCCTGTGCCAGTGGTTGAGGAAATCTGGTGTATTGGCTTCAGACCTGCTAGGACATCGGCCCTTCTCCCCGGATCCTGAACTTACTGAAGCCTCATGCTTACTATCTTCTCTGGGGAACCCAGAGATTCAGAGGTACCAGTTGGTTTTTTCAGTGTTGACCGACTCTGGCATCTTCCTGTCTTCCCAGAATCTATTTTTGCAATTTTAAATATTGCCACCAAGTGTAAAGGTTTCACCTTATGCATTATTTTTTCATTTTTTTCACCTTTATTTTGTTTGTATTATTTCTAATGAATCTGATTTCCCCAGTGCCTTGATAAAAATATCTTTAGGATTAAGGTCAAAGTCATGAGATCATAATATCCTGCTACTTCATCTACAAAACTCTGTAACACATAGACTGTATGATAATAGACCCATTTAAGCAACAGTAATGGAGGAGTCATCACATTTAGAAAAGGAGAAGAAGGGAATCAAGACATAGCTGTCACTGATACTAGGTGTGGACCCCACTCTGCAGGGCAGATTTGGTGGTAACTCACTTCCCAGGAAGTAAGGCAAGGTATGTGTTTAGCCAGTGGGGAGCCACAGCTTTGGGCTATATAGCTGGGCCAGCTCTTGCCTAGTATGGGCACTGCCATCCCTGCTGACATAGCTACATGGTGCTCTCAGCAATGCCATGCCGTCTTGCCAGACGTAGAGTTTCTCTGGCATACAGCACCTTTAAAATCCTACTCAGATCTGTACTGATTTCACTTGGGGTAACCTCTTAGCAAGAGGCTAATTCCAAAATGTGTATTGAGTGATGAGTCTACAATTTAGCCTTAGTAGTTTCTTAGCAAAAGCCCTACGCGTTCTGCACATCAGCTAAGATGGCCTTTGAGGGTCTCTCACCTGAGAGCTGTGGGAGGCAGAGCAATCGGCCTTGGGAGACCCAAGTGAACAGGATGTGTTACCCTAGACTTGGGCCCGCACATGGAGGTCCGGGAAGGGGGCAGGAGTGGGGAGTGGAAAGGAAATACAACAGGAGGTACTTGGTACAGTCTGATCGGAGAGTATTTATTTCTACTCCACACTCTGCTTTAACTCAATATCGGATAGAGGGACACCTCCTGTCCAAGATAAACCCCTGCTCATGTGCTTAAGCCCAGCCTCATCCTCTTCTGTGATATCGCACTCTCTGTGCCTCTTTACAGTTTTCATTTCTCCCTTTTCAGGGTCCCTTTCCATTCTGAGACTGCCCCTCCCACCTTTTCAACATGCTTGCCCATTTTTCTCCATTTCTTCCTTTCCAGTCTTCTAGAAAACTGTCTTTGCTCCCATTCGCCAAACTCCTGACTTTTCTCCTACTCAAAATACTAGCAGAAAGGTCACTAGTCTCATTTCCACAATCTCCTCCTTTCTCCTTTCTCTGTGAAAGTAAATCCTCTTTTTCATTCACTGCACAGAACTTGACCTTATTTACAACTTCTCCTTGAAATCATTTTCTGTCTCTTTAAGATTATTCTTTTTTATTTCATTTTCATCCCCATGGCCACTTCAGTTTACACCCTCTGTGGGTTGGTTTTCAACTGCTCCTAAGTAACGACTGGAACTCAGCTTTCCTGGCTCCCAGCTCAATTCTCCTTCCTTCATATTATTTAAGTGTGTTAGCACATTCATTCATTCTGAGCCCTTACTGAGCACCTACTAAGTATACAAACATCAGGTTTAATAACTGGTGATTGTACTATACTAGTTTTTTAGGTGTTCTTCGTGGTTAGCTTCTGAACACTGCTATAAAACTTTCAATATCGGTTTAAGCTCATCGGTATTGCGTCCACCAGTCTGGCTAGGCATTGAATAGTCTGCAAGGTGTGATTCAAGAGGCAACTCCACAAAGGCTTACTTGCTCGAATACATCTCCTCTGCCTTTGTGTCGTGATGTTTGAGTTAACGTGAGGGCACCATGAGGTTTTTCTTGAAGTGGATATGTCGTCATGTTGTTTTTGGAGTTCCCTTTTAAAATGTGAATATTCTTTACAAGGAAAAAACATGAAGCTGGTTATAACTTCATCACTTAGATATATAAAACCAGTGACCTTGCAGAGAGAGAGAGGGTCAGGTTGAGAACAGGACAGCAGGCCCTGAGAAAAGAAAACAGCCTGTGGGTGTCAATGGGAGAAGGAGGTCAGGGCAACCTGGGAATACAGGAGAGGAAAGGAAAGAAAATAAAATAAGGAGAAGGGAATTGGGTCTGGCTTTCGGAGCCTTGAAGAGGTCATGCACTGTCTTATTTTACAGAGTGTTATTTTAAAGTGTGAGAAATGTCGAGTGAGCCTCAACACCTATGTGTGAGATGGGCCCATGGAAAAGGAGGCACAGACACTGTGGCCCGCCTGCGTAGAGAGTGCTGGGGAGAAGGACCGGGCTCTGGGGGGCTGACATCTTGACAAGGAATGCCTTGGTGACATGATCCATGACTTTAAGGAAAACTGCAATGATCCCAAGGAGAAACAGGATGCTCTCTTACCCAGGCAGGTGCCCCCATCCCAGCATGCATTAGAGAATTGCTAAGAAGGGTGACGCAAGCTAAAAATTCCTCCCCAGTTATTGCTGAATATTGGAATCACCTATGAAGCTCTTTCCAAAAGATTCATGGACCTCCTCTTTCCTGAGATTCTTCAGGAATCCTGGGCCCCAGGCATCGTGTGTGTGTGTGTGTGTGTGTGTGTGTGTGTGTATGTGTTTAATTCCACAGGTGATCTTGATGTGCAACCTGTGTTGAGAACAACCAAGCTGGAAATGCGATGAACTTAGTTTGATGAGATAAACTGCAACCACAGAAGAAAGGGGGGAGGCTCTGCATCCCTCATAGGAAACATCTTCTAATATGATTTACGAAGTAGTCTCTGCAAAGCTAACAGCAATGTTTTCTACACATGTTGTAAAGAAAAGCACCATTAAATACAAATGAAACACTGGAATTTTATCATGGTGACAGGTCTTCTGTCTTTCTTTAAAAGCTCACTCTCTGGGTCTCACTTCCGCTCTTGCCCCACAGAACTTCCCTGACACCATGCTTGCACATGCTGCTTTTCCCAGCATGTACCAGGCTTCACCTCTGTTCACACTAGGCACTGGCCTAGGTTCCCCTCCAATGTCCGCCTGTCTTTCAGGGGGTTCTCCTGAGCACAGATGCCTACCATGGCTGTTCCCATCTCTAGGCTCTGCAATGGTTTGTGCTGCTGATCTTATCATTATGATTTATTAAGCTCCTACTATGTGCTAGGCATCTCTCATGGCTGCCAAGTAACAAAGACAGTGAAACGGAGGCTAAGCTGACCCGACCTTATGTTTTCATTATGCCATGTAAGCTGCAATCCCCACCCCATGCCGCCTTGTCCTACAATATGCATGTTACAGATGTCTTCCATCATCTTCAAAAATGGTGTAGATGAATCAGTGACCAACCAGCAGGAACGAGCAGCAGCTGAGGTACAACTTCCACCATGGCCCATATTAAGCCAGGACATCTGGAGAGAATAAAGTCTTAAGTCTTACATTTCTAGGCATTTTACTATCAAATAGCTCTCAAGAAAACTTTTCATCTTCAAAAAAGCATTTCATAATAAGCTAAGTAAGTCAAATATTGGCAATTACTGAAAAATTAATGAGAAATTATAAGGAGAAAGTAAATCTACCAGCACTGAATCGCAGATATTCATGAGGGATATGTCCCAAGACCTTCTCAAATCCCCAAGTATCACTATAATATATAATTTTCCTCATAAAATGCAGTAAAGTATAACTGAAATATTTAAACGATCCCTGTAGGTCCCTAATGAGTCTATAGAAACAGAACTTAAGTCATTTATAATGCCATTAACATAAATTCTGAATTGAGCACTGGCTGAAACATTTTCAAACATCACTTTTTCTTGTTTCCATATAGAGCATATGGTGTGCTCATTTTTGTCTGAGTCACCACCAGATTTATCCAGAACTTCTATTTTCTGGCTAAGACCCATCAACTTTTAAAAATTGTTCTGCTTTTTTATTTTATTTCCATAATGAAAATGAGCAATTGGCTTTCTTTGGGGGTCTTTTACATAACAGGTTTTTATCAGTTCACAAAATTATTTTAAACTTCTAAGTAAAAGTAAGAAAGTCAGAACTACACTTCAGCATAGGGGCTAGCTAGAAAAGCTCTTGGAAGTTCAGCTCATCCTTAGCCAAGTGACTCATTCACACTTGCTTTCCAGCATGATTCACTCTTCTTACACAATTCCATATTAATACATATTCTATGGAATCATTCACAAATAGTTGAAACTCCAAATGTTTATTTAGCCTATGAATATCAGCGATTTACTATAATGTGAAGTAGATTTCTTTCTTCTCATATGTTTTTTAAATTTTTTTACTTTTATCTATTTACTTATTTTTTTAGAGACAGGGTCTTGCTTTGTTGTCCAGGCTGGAGTGCAGTGGTGCAATCAAAGCTCACTGCAGCCTCAGACTCCTGGGCTCAAACGATCCTCCGGCCTCAGCCTCCCAAGTACTTAGGACTAAAAGTGTGCACCACTATGCCTTTCTGTTTTTTTTTTTTCTTTGTAGAGACAGTATCTCTCTATATTGCCCAGGCTGGTCTCAAATTCCTGACCTCAAATGATTCTTCCACCTTAAACTCCCAAAGTGCTGGGATTATAGGAATGCGCCACCATGCCCAGCCGTAATTTACTTATTGGACTTTGCATTTCCTGTTTACTTTTTTAGAGTTTGTTATTTATATTACTGCTAATACTATACATGGAATCCAAAAAGCAGAATACAGTTAGTCTCAGTCACATGATAAGGCACTGCTCTCATTTTTTGATAGCTATCTTGAATTGTATTCATGTTCAAATGTGAAGACAGAGTAGTTAGCTTGCAGCAGAAGAAGATTCTTTTAGGATAGAGAACCCGACAAAACGATCAGATCTGCAGAGACAGAATTCCTTGTCCTAAAATTTGCCTATAGTGGTGCTGTTTCTAGTTCTACTGTGATATTACTACTACCCTTGTTATATTTTCTAAAGATATATATATATATATATATGTGTGTGTGTGTGTGTGTATGTGTGTGTGTGTTCAATAAAAAGTGAGTGAATGTGTGAGGAATTTTCAATAACTCTATTTTATACATGTACATTCTTATTTAGCCATTTAAAAATTTTCAAAGGCAATTGGGTCCCTTTAAAGCAGTTAAATTGTAGGACAAAAGCAGGGGAGTTAGCTCAGAGATCTCATATATAGACAGGATGTGCCATCCTTTTAAAGAAGTCCTCATCAGCAGGCCTTGGCAAGAGGGGTGTCTGACTCTGGACAGTGGATCTGGGCCCAGAAGCCCCAAGTGAATTCTCAGCACTCCTGGGAACACAATTAGAAGTTGATTAACAATGATTAGCAACTCAGCAGCATTACAGATGGGATCCACAGGGCCTGGAGATTCCAAACCTTGCAGATGAGAGGAATACAGCATGCTTGCTTCTAATGTGGAAGTTCCTAGATAGTAGATAAGAGAGTGACGAGAAGACCCCACCAGTACTATGGAATTGTGGTCCTCTGAATTTATGCCCTAACCTAAACATTTGTAGCTTCTAAGTAGAAAGTTAAACAAATTTATATTCTTTTTTTTTTTTTTTGAGTTGGAGTCTCACTCTGTCGCCCAGACTGGAGTGCAGTGGCTGCTCCCGGCCACCGCAGCCTCGACCTGCTGGGCTCCGGCGATCCTTCCGCCTCAGCCTTCCAAGTAGCTGGAACTACAGG